>PVJL010016254.1:0-21563 GCA_004026885.1 Lyroderma lyra
GGGGGGGGGGTAGGAGCGCCCCGCCCAACCGCCCAACCCCAGGCTTTTGGGCCTCTTGAGACGTGTCCAACTAACCCGGGATGGTTAGGCTCGATCGAGAACCGGCTCAACTGCAACTAGCCACCCATCTACTGAGTCCGGCCCTCCTGATTTCTCTCGAACGCAAATCAAGAGGTATTTCTAATCCATGCAAACTATCAGGAAGCCTCCTCCAAATTGCCAGAGATGCTTGTTCTCTGGCCCTTACACGAATGGGGAAACTGAGGCAAGGGTGGGACGCCGGCCCCTCTCTGAGGGCCTAGTCCCCAGCAGGCGTGAGTGTCCGGGGAGTGCCTCAGACTTGACCCTCATTCCCTCCCTCTGCTCTGAATGCCTGAA
The DNA here is from genome assembly GCA_004026885.1 of Lyroderma lyra. Taxonomy (NCBI): domain Eukaryota; kingdom Metazoa; phylum Chordata; class Mammalia; order Chiroptera; family Megadermatidae; genus Lyroderma; species Lyroderma lyra. The sequence continues at coordinate 379 of PVJL010016254.1, forward strand.
TCTGATGCCTCCTCAAGTGCCAGAAATAGCTCTGACCTGCTAGTGTGCTGGTCACTCACTCCCTGTAGCCTGCATTCTTTCAGAGGGTTGGGGAATAAGGGACAGAGGTAACTGCTGAGATCCGTCCCCCTTCAAAAAGGAGGGTCGTAAAGATGCTGCTGTTCTCCCCAAGGCTTATTATGTACAGTTCCTTTCTCCAGAGGCCCAGGACCTGAGAGTTACTGGCCCTGAACAAATACTGGATGGGTCTGGGGTGGGACCCGTGGTGGGTTCTGCTCCCTTTCCGTCCCCAAACCCTACTCAGGATGTGTCCATTCCCTCCTGGGCCTGTGGCCAAGCTGGAATTCTAGGCCCACACTCTTGTCAGCAAGCATTCTGAACACAGAACTGACTGCTGCCTGCCAGGCGTTTCTCCCTGAATCCCAACAGCTCTGGGTCTCCTCTGCTTTCTCCCCTACCTTAGGAGGGTCTGGGGAAAGCAAATTTCAGAGAGAGCAAAAAGGAATGCCCTGTCTCTCAAACACATATACCCGTCTGCGATTCTTTATACTTAAATGCAGGCTCCAAACCTCATTCACACAGACTGGAAAAAAACTAAAAACCGGGGGGGGGGGGGGGGACACGGGACAAATCATCCCTTAGATGTTAAAATTTAAAAAAAAACAAAACAAAACAAGCCTCTCAAATCCAGCTCTAAAATTCTGCTGCTTTGAAAATGCAGAAAGTTATTTGGGTTTCTAAAACAAACTAAATTCTCTCATTCACTCCTTCAGCTTAGTCTTCTCCCACCCCCACCCCTACCCCCACCTTGAAACACACACCAGGCACTGCTTTGCAGCCCCAGGTTCTGCTGGAGATTTTAGTGCCTGACATATATGAGGGCTGTCCAGAAAGTATTCAGCCATGTAATATGAAAAATAGAGGCATTTTTAGCTGGATGTTTTCAGGACAGCCCTCATGTGTACATATATGTTTTTCCAAAACAAAAGATAGCAGTGGGTACAGGCCTCATGAAGCACCTCCCTTCTAGCATCTACATAGAAGCTAACCATCTAAGTAATGTAGGAAAAGGGCATAAGGATTGTTTTTACAGAAGAAGGAACTAGGAAGTTGGATTCTAAATCCGCTGCCTACCTGCTCCAAGACTCAGAATTCAGCCAGATGTTAATCAGTCACACAAAACAGACCATCTGAAGCCTGTCGAGCAAAAAGATTCCATCATGGCCATTCCCATAGTTAAATCTATTACAAACTAGCCATAGGCTGTACCTTACAAAAGTTAAAGGTAAACCTGCCCCTATTCTTCTTATACCTTGCAGAAGTTGACCATATCAAGAAATTTTCCATGGAAACAAGAAACACGTATAAAAACCCTTAGCCTGGCAGATGGAGGGAGAGGGGACTCTCTTCCACTAGCCATTAGAGACCACCACTCCATCTGTGGAATGGTCTTTCTTTGCTTACTTAATCCCCACAAAATAAACTTCCTCTCACTTTATTTTTTTTTTCCCTCTCACTTTAAACTCTATATTGGCTCATGTTTGTATTCTTTACTCTGTGAAGCCAAGAACATTCTTAGCCAATGGTTTGAGTCCCCAGTCCAGGGATTTGCCTTGCCCAGCATCACCTTTGGCAACCTCAAAGGGACTGTCTCCTCTGTAGGAGAGGATAGATCAGGACCCCAGCACCTTTCAGCCACAAGAACCAGTGAGTGAGCCTTAGGGATCCCTCAATCCCTCCCTCTTGACCTTTACTTCTCTTCCCATCCTTTTCTGTGTTCGAGCACCCAGCAAGGGGGCTCGGGACCTTCTCTGGACCCCATCAAGATGCTGCTGGGGTCCCTCTCTTCTTTTTATTTTTCCAGTTGGTTCTGGGACACCAGAATAGTCTACAACAGCCAAACTTTTGGCTTCCCTGGGCGACATTGGAAGAATTTTCTTGGGCCATACATAAAATACACTAACACTAACAATAGCTGATGAGCTTTTTGAAAAATCGCAAAAAATCTCATGGTGTTTTAAGGATTTGTGTTGGGCTGCATTCAGAGCTGTCCCGGGCTGCAGGTTGGATGCACCTGGTCTATAAGGAGAGCCATTTCCCGAGGACTTTGGCTCAGCCATCCCCAATGCTTCAGGTTTTCAGCCCTTCATCCTCCACCAGCTAATACTTCTGCTCCAAAAGCAGAACTTATTGCCCTCATTTGAGCAGTACAGTTGGGCAAAGGACTCAGACTATATATTTACTGATTCAAAATACAGATTTGTGATGCTTCATACACATGCCACCATATGGAAAAAAGAGATCTCCTTACTACAAAGTGCTCCCTGATCCAACGTGTCTAAAATTGTACAGCTCTTAGAAGTTGTAAATGAACCTAAAGACATAGCGTCATTCATTGTCAGGGACATCAAAGGGGAGATTCAGATATAATCAAGGAAACAGTCTAGCAGATAAAGCAGCCAAAATTATGTCAAAAGCTAGCCTCCCCCCACTCCCATCCAGACAGCTCTTATACCAGATGTCCAGCTTCCCAATTACACACCCAATTACACCTTAGAAGAAACTACGCAGGCAAAACAAAGAGACCTTACTCTGGACACATCAGTATAGTTCACTGATAAGGAGTGATTGTTCCTCCGGAAGGCTGAACAATGGAAGATTATTAAAACATTTACATTACTCTTCCCATTTAGTTTGAGATTCATTATATAAGTTGATCTCCCCATATCTTTATAGGGAAGGGATTATCTCAAATCACTAAAGAAGTAACCTGAGCCTGTGCTTGCAATGACCCAGGGAGCCACCCGATCCCTGCTCCTTTGTTAAAGCCAGTACAACACCAGGATTATTCCCTGAGGAAGACTGGCAAATAGATTGCACCCAAATGCCATCATGCAAAGGATTTAGGTACTTATTAGTATTTATTGATACCTTTACTGGATGGATAAAAGTCTTCCCCACCTGGACTAAAAAAAGCCTTATATGTTTCTAAGTTTATAACTAAGGAAATTACCCCTAAGATTTGAATTGCCAAGTTGTTTACAGAGCAACAAATGGGCCCTCTTTCACAGCTAAAGTAACACAATAAGTAGCTTCTGCTTTAGGAATTAAGTATCATCTTCACTCTCTGTAGAGTCCCCAGTCCTCAGGGAAGGTAGACAGAAGCTAGCCATGTCCTTAAGAAAACCTTACTGGGACTTCCCTGGTGGTGTAGTGGTTTAAGGCTTCGGCGCTGGCGCTGTCAACGCTGCAGCCTGGGTTCGATTCCCAGCCAGGGAGCTACCCATATACCAAAAAGCAAAAAAAAAAAGAAAGAAAAGAAAGAAAACCTTACTCAATTCTGCTAAGAAACTTCTGAAACATGGATGTTTATCTATCAGACTGTTAAGAGTCTGGGTAGCCTGCAAGGACACCTTGAAGCCAAGCCCTTTTGAAATGACTTAGGGAGGCCCTTCTTAACTTCAGACTTGTATTTCAATGAAGAAACTCAACAGATAATGTCTCATAATCTAGGCCAAGTCCAAAATTACTAGGCACTTCAAGAGTATGGCAATAGCATTCTACTTAGTCCTTCTAAAACTTAATTAGACCCTCCCATACAACCAGAATACCATGTCTTATTAAAAACTAGAAAGAAAGGGTTCGCAGAGAATCAACTTAAACCTAAATGGAAGGGGCCCTACCAAATTCTGCTAGATACCCCAGCTGCTGTCAAATTACAAGGAATCAACAGTTGGGTACATCTGTTTCAAATTAAATCTGTTTCTTAAGAGCTCCTGCTGGTCCCTCCAGAAAGCCCAATGAAAAGTGTGACCTCCTCTTGTGAACCCATGGGAGACCTCAAGCTTCTGTTCCAGAAGGAAAATAGATAAGTTAGACACATCCAGGGGCCTTTCCCAGTAGCCTATCTGCTCTTCTTATCATGAACATTTTACTTAACATTATATCCGTCTATTCTATATTAACAGACTGTCTAAGCATACCATAGGAAAATAACTCTATTGCCAATTTTTTTTTTTTTTTTTTTTTTTTTTTTTTTTTTTTTTTTTTTTTTTTTTTTTTTTTTTTTTTTTTTTTTTTTTTTTTTTTTTTTTTTTTTTTTTTTTTTTTGTGGTTCCCTGGCTGGGAATTGAACCCAGGCCACAGTGTGGCGAGTGCTGAAGCCTAGCCACTACCCCACCAGGGAACCTTGTTGTCAATTCTTCTTGGATTATTACTGAAGGAGAAAATATCTCTAACTGCTGGGTCTGTTATTTGAGACCTGAAAGTCTGGAAATGCCTAACTTAAGACATATCCCATTAACAACAACAACAACAACATATCCCATAAGTAATGGCACAATACAGTCTTACAATACAGTGGGCTTCACCTCCCCCTTTGTTTCACATAACCAACCTCACTACTCACAAGTTTATTTATACTACCACCTCTTTAAATTGTAAAATTAATGTGGAATGCACATCCTGTTACAATATACCTATACTAGTGACATAGGCCCCTACAAACTCAGCTAATTTAAGTCAGGGAATAACCCTCCCCCTGGAAGGATTGATAGTTAAACTGCTAAATTGGTGTAACCTTGTAACACAGCCAATTTTATATCAGATGGTATCCCCAATACTACCCATTCATGTATTGATTTAACTCATGCTCCTAGATCTAATGGGGCTGGTTGTACCTCCTGGAAATTAGGGTACAATCTTCAAGGATTACCCTCCTTTAAAAGGCTTTCAGCAACAAAAGATCCTCATATCCAGTTTTCTCTTGGGTCTTTACATTATTGACTAACTTCACCCACAACATTCCTATACTGACTTAAATAAAGCAAACTTCCCCGCCCCATTGGGATTTTACTGGCTTTGCTGCACCCCTACCAATTTTCTTAAAGGACCTAGAGAGCCCCTAGAGGCACAAGCCTATGCTCACTTAGAAAATTCCAAACGTGGGAGTGACTGCACCGTAGGAAGCATAGCCTCTGAAGGCATTGTCATTCTCAACAAAGACACACCCCTCAGAGGGGCAATAGAAGCCACCTTGGCCTTGGCCCCATGGGGAAGATTTACTTATCATGAAATCACTCTTAGAGAGATAAATACATAAGTGAGTAGAAAACGTCCTTAGGGACACTGTGGACTCATTAAAGGCATTACAAACCTCTCTAAATTCATTAACTGATGTAGTCTTTGACAATTGATTAGCCTTAGACTATATTGTAGCTGAAAAAGGGGTATTTGTGCTGTTATTAATAAAACCTGTTGCGGAGAGTTCCCTGGTGGTGTAATGGCTAGGCTTTGGCGCTGTCAACACTGTGACCTGGGTTCGATTCCCAGCCAGGGAACTACCCATATACAAAAAAAAAAAAAAAAAGTTTTAAAAAAACACTAGAATTGTATGCCTGAAACCTATGTAATCCTTGCTAACAGATGTCACCCCAATAAGTCTAACAATAAAAATGAATTTTAAAAAAAATTTAAAATAAATAAATAAAATGTTAGACCAAAAAAATAATAATAATAAAAAATAAAACCTGTTGCATTTATGTCAACAGTTCTGAAATCAAAGAAACCAACATCAAGAAAATATATGACTGGGAGTTCACTGGTGGTGTAGTGGCTTAAGGTTTCGGCGCTGGTGCTGTCAGCGCTGTGGCCTGGGTTTGATTTTCAGCCAGGGAATTACTTACATACCAAAAAAAAAATAAATAAAATAAAATTATTTATATATATATATATTTATACATATATATATGACCAAGCTGAATAGTTGTATTGGTATAACAAAGAAAATGAGGATTTACAAAACAAACACACCTAAGGGATGGTTTCCTGGCTTTACCTGACTATTGCCCTTTTTAGGACCTCTAGTATCCTTAATTTTGCCATTAATCTTTGGCCTTTGGCCTTTTAATTAATCTTCTTATCAAGTTTGTATCTTCCAGACTACAAAACTTTCATAAAATGATGGTCTTTAAAGGGCTTCAACCTATTCCAGTAACAAACCAAAACCCAAGTCCTCAGTCCCTGAGGCTGCTGGAACAGGCTTTCAGAGATGTTTGTACCCAACAGGCAGGGACCACTGCCCTTTTTCAGCCTTGAAGGAGTTACTGAAGACAGATGGTTATCTTTCAACAACCTCTTAAGATTAAGGGAATAAAATCTCTGAGTGGGGAAATAATATAGGGAAGGAAAATAAGGACTGTTTTTACAGGAGAAGGAACTAAGAGGTTGGATTCCAAGCCTGCTTCCTACGTGATTCAAGACACAGAATTCAGGCAGATGTTAACCAGTCACACAGGACTGCCTGTCAGAAGTCTGTTGAGCAAAGAGATTCCATCATGGCCATTACCATAATTAAACCTATGACAAACTAGCCACAGGCTGTACCTTACAAAACTTAAAGGTAAACCTGCCTCTATTCTTGTGCTTTGCAGAAATTCTTGTGCCATACCAAGAAGTTTTCCATAGATACGAGAAATACATATAAACCCCAGCCCAGTAGATGAAGTGGAGGGGGGATCCAGTAGCAATAAGAGACCACCATGCTGTCTGTGGAATGGCCTGTCTTTTCTTACTTACTCTCTGCTAAATAAACTTAATATTGGGGGGTTCCCTGGTGGTCTAGTGACCAAGTTTCAGCACTCTAACTGCTGTGGTTGGGTTCGCTTCCCGGTCAGGGAACCAACCAAAACAAAACAAAACAAAAGAATAAATAAACTTAATATCAACTCATGTTTGAATCCCTTCCTTTGTGAAGCCAAGAACCTTCTTTGCCCAGGGTTTGAGTCCCCAGTCCAAGGATTCACCTTGACCAGCATCACATGGAGGCCGGAGAACTCCCCTTCTATTTTTTTGGCATTGGTCTTGCTAGATGAGGCATCAGGCACATTCTGGCATTCATGGTCCCAGCACCCCCATGCCCAAGCACCCCAGCCTCTGGCCAAGGGAGGGTCTCTATTTCAACTAACTGGTGCCAAAAGGTGAGATAGGTCCTTCCTTCTCCTGGGAGGAATGACTAACAACCACAGTTTACCTGAAGCCCTGACAGCCAAATCCTTTCCAGTCCCTGCCTCTCCAGGTTTGGGGCTCAGTTGGAGGTGCTATGGCCCCAGGCTGACCTGATGCTGTCCCCATTCCCTAACCAGCCAACCTTGGCAAATCTCTTCGGGCCAAAAGAGCTCAGAGCTCTGGGCTTCATTGCTAACTTTCTTCATTCTTTGTCTGGAGTTGGGGTTCCCCCAAGCCCCTATTTCTTCAGGCCCTATAAATCATGGGGCCTGGCTGGCCAGAGTTGGACCGGCCTCGTGCGGTTTAATCAGCCCCCAGTGGAGCACAACCAACCCCCATAGAGCCCATAGCAAAATAAAAAGGGAGTTAGGTAGACAGCTGTCTTCAGGGGCCCTTAGATTGGGTGCAGGCTGTAAAGTCAAGGCCTTGTTACTCCCTGTAGACCCAAGAGCCAAAGGCTGTCTCCTCCTGGGAACTGCACTCCCCACCCTAGGGCTCTGTACAACCTGTCTAGTGACTCACTCTTGGAGAGCATTCTGGACACCCAACAAGGCCTAGGCCACCCTAGGTCAGGCTTGATGCTCAGAGCCAATTGGTGGGCACAGCCATGAGTAAGGCACAGAGAACAGCCAGGTGCAGCTGCCCAAAGACCCCATCTGGTAGGGGGCTGGGGGGAACTAGTCAAGAGACTGAGAATGGAACTCTTCAGGCCTGAAAATCAGTTCTCAGATCTCCTGGCCCTTCAGCCTCCAGTGTTTCCTCCACTGAGACCCCCCGGCCTGAGGCTCCAGGAAGATTATCAGGTTAAGGGATTGCCCCCCCCCCCCCCGCCCACCCACTCCACACAGGAGTATGAGCCCTTGAGCCACAGACCAATCTGTTTGGCCCCACATTGCCATCACCTAACAGCCTGCATACAATAGGCTCAATTTCTGTTTGGGAAGAAAGGAAGGAATCAGGGGATGATACCCATCTCACTTCCCGGTAGGCAGTCATCCCCAAGGGTCCATATCCTGTGCAAGGCCCAAGGCTTGTCCCAGGGTTTACTTAGGGTTGATACGATTTAAGCCAAGGCCTTGGTTCCAGCTCAGAAGAAATTCAGCAGACACTGACCTGGACCAAAACTTTCTGTGGTCTTAGGATTCTAGAACTTTTTATTCTGGCATATTCCCAAGGAACCAAGGGCCAAGGGCCAGTACCCAGCCTCTCACTCTGACTCTTCCAGAGGGAGGAAGTTTCCCGCTGCTGATCCTCCCCCAGGCCCAATGGAGAGGGCCAGGAGGCGCTGCTGACTGAGAATGGATGCCTCTGACCCAAATGTCAGGCCTGCAGGTCTTCCTGGAGCAGTGGGCTGGCAAGCAAGGCCAGGGTAAGGGAGGGGTCCTTTTTGTCTGGATTTAACAGAAGGCAGATTGTCTGGCAGCTCCGGCAGAATGAAAGGGCTGATAAGTTCATCCGGGAGAAACTGCCAGTAGGCGTGTTTGTGGGTCACCAGCCGCCTTCCCAGAAGCCAGTTGCTCCCCTTGCAGGGTCCTCCACACCAGCACTTCCACTAGAGCCCTTCATACATGGCTGGTACAGGGCCTTCTTCCAGTCAGCCAGGCAGCAGCTTCCACACCTGGCCTTCCAGGAACATGCAGTCCTGTGGAGACAGGGACCCCACAGCAAGGGTGAGTGTAGGTTGAATGAAAAAAAAAATCACCTCTTCCCTGGTTGAACACACATGTCCACTGTCCTCTCCCTCAGCCACATCCCACTCCCTGCTGGCTCTGGGATAAGACAGTCCCCCAAGGCCGACTTTGGGTAACTATTCCCAAAACACTGGGCTTGTGGCCTTGAGCACTGGACTAAACACCAGATTAGGTCAGCTATGCAGCCCATAGAAGCAAGCAAAGCTGAGGGGCCTATTTGTTGATTGTCTGCAAACACTGACCAGCTAGCCCCTAAACTCAGCGTCTTGGGGTAAGCCCCCCCCCACCCGCCACTCATCCAGGTCAGGTGATTGAGAGTACCTTGTCTGCTCTCAGTCCTATGTCCATGATGTCTGGCTCAAGGCTCAGTGACAGACTTCTCCTGTGGGGCAGAAGCACCTCTTCCTCACAGAGCTGGCCCAAGATCTGGGCATGCTCCCTTCAGTGGCCCCCTAATCAGGAGACATCGACACGCTACACAACAACCACTGATTCTGAGGCTGTTTTCATGGTTGATGGGCATGTCCTTGGAACACTGAAAAGTGTTGGACCGAAGTAAACAAGTAGTTTTTGCTCTAGGCTAAGTGCTAACAGAGATAGGCAGGGCCTCCAGGACCCCCACCTGTGGTCTGGGGCACCCCCAACATTTCTGAGAGCAATAAGATGGATCCCTGTAGTCATTTTGAGGGGAGCTAATAATGGGATTAAAAAGTGAATGTTAAGCCATCAGCCAAGCCTCCCAGAGTGTCCACGTGCGGAATAAACCCCCGCTGACACCCGCAGCGGAAGTCCCTGTGTGACCTTGTGTAAGCTGCTCGCCCTCTCTGAACCTCTTAATCATCCCCATCATTAAATGACTTAATGTGTGGACTTCTGACCTGCCTGCTCACTGAAAGGGACAGAAGCCACTTTGTACGACTGAGCAGGGCCAGGAGAGACATCCATCACGTGTTGTCAATCCATAGGTACACGTATTTACTGAGCCTGTGGTATGCTGGGAACACAGTGAAAGATAAAAGGACCAACCCTCTTGTGGAGCCCAAATTCTAGTGTAACAAGATAGACAGTGAATAAATAAATAAAAATGGAATAATGGGGATGGGAGGGCTGGGAGGGGCCAGGATCTGTGCTGTGGTACAGTTCACCAGGGAGGTCCTGCAGGAAGGAGCTGAAGGAGGAAGTCCTGGGGTTTTCTAGCTAATGGCCACACTGAAGGCAGAGGCAGAAGTGGGCAGACAGATCTGAAGAAGCTCGGAGGTCGCCATGGCCTGAGCAGTGAATGGAACAGTGAACAAGGGAAAAGGAGCAACTGGTGGGAGGGCAGGCCCTGGAGCTGGATTTAACCAGGCCAGTGTTGGCCAGAAGTAGAGGATCTCTGGGAACAAGGGGCAGGTTAGCTGAGGGGAGGGAGAGGAGGAGGAGGGGAGCAGGGAGATGCCCTCAGGCCTCTGGGAAGGAATGTGGTGGGGTGAGGAATGAGAGGCCAGCAGCTTGGCCCATCCCTGGGGCCTCTTCTCCCCCCCACCTCCCCCGTAGTTGGGGAGAGCCACTCAGGCAGGGGGAGAGGCAGAGCGATGGGGGTCTTTGGGGGGGAAGAACACCAGGCGCCAGGGAAGTCAAGTCAGAACAAGCACACAGAGAGAAAAGTTCTCACTTTCCCTGCCTCCACCTGCCCCCTGGAATGCAGAGAGAGGCATCTCTCCTTCCAGCCCCAGAGGAGGAAGGACCAGGGGGACAGGGATGCCCCAGTGGTAGGAGCAATAGTTCCCCTGGGCTTGGGCAGCTCTTGGTAAGTGCTGTAGGCAAGGGCTTTAGGACAGACCCTGCTGAGCCCACCAGAGAGGGCGGAGCACCAACTCCCTGGGGAAATGAAGTCCATGGGCTGGGCCAAGGTGGAGGTGGGGAGAGAGCAGAGGAGGGAGAGAAGTGGCAGTGGGAGGTGAGGAGTAGCAGGGAGGGTCCTGCCATCATCCAAGACTCCTGTAGGGCTGCTGTCATACTCAGGCTTGCAGGAGGCCCTGGGGACAGGTGGGGTGTCCCTGGCAGGCACTTGAGGCCTAAAGGCAGCTGTCCCATCCATATCCCTCCTGCTCACTGCTCAGGGCCAGTGACCTTCAAAGATCCCTCCCTGCAGCTGTCACTTACCCCAACTGGACTGGGTCTTGGCTGGGGTCACTTGTGAATGTGCAGGAGAGGGTCAGTGTCCATCACATGGGCTCAATAGGCTGAACCTGACAAAGGACCCCAAGGACCAGAAAGGCCTGGGGGCGGACTCAGAACGGGCCCTCAGGTAAGTGAGACTCCAGCTTGAAGCCAGGGCTCTGGGTGCGGGCAACACTGGCTGCAAGCAGGGGGAGGCGCTCTGCTGGCATGTCCCAGGGGCCCTACAAAGACCCATTCACAATGTGTGGAGAGTTTTTCCAGATGAGATGAAAAAAAGCATTTCATGTCTGCCTCTCCCATCCCATCTTCGTGCTCATGAGGGAGTGTGGCAGCTGGTACAACACAGAGGTGGGGACATGGGAGTGGAAGGAAGATTACTCCTGAAGGGAATATACTGGGCCTCAGAGTCAGGGCCCAGCAGCTGCTCATCCCATGGTGTGGGGGGTGGGGGGCGGAGGGGGGCAGCCAAGAAGGAAGTCTGGTATCAGCTGAGCCCCTGTCTTCCCTCTTGTACCCATCTGGCTGTTGGGGACCCTCAGCAATTGGTTCAATGTTAGCCGTGGCACTGAGGCCCTGGGGTTGAAGTGGACAGAAAAGTGGAAGCCCACAGACCTCCTTGCCTCACCTACAACCGCTGGGACCAGCCTCACTCCCAGTAAGTCGCAGGAGGCAGAGCCTGGGGGTGCCTCAGGCCCAACTGCCCTCACTCATGGGTGGGCACTAATGGGCAGCCCAGCATTGAGGTGCCAACAGCAGGTGCCCTGGTGTCTGCTTCTGACTGACTGGGACCTTGACCCAACCCCTTCCCCTCTCCAGACCCTTTCTATCTCTGAACCCCACAGGACACAGTGTCCCCCAAGACCCAGAGTTGTTTACTTTCTTTCCTAGGAGAGGGGCCAGGATACAGGTGAAGATAAGGAGTAGAGTCAGGGGAGGGAGGGAAAAACCAACCCAGAAATAAGGGTGGGGGAGAGCTCCAGAGGGCTCCTGAGGGAGGCAGTGCAGCCCAGAAGGATGGTTTTGAGGAAACCACTGGAAGTGAGAGGAGAGCACTTGGCTCCCTCTCTAGACCCCAGCCCCCACCCAGCCCCGCCTTTCTGGAGGCATTTCTGTTGTATCTGAAAGCCAGGCAGGCCCTCTCCCAATACCCTTCCACCCACCCTGGCTCTCAATCTCCATTCCCACGGCCCAGCAGCCAGGGAGCTTCCTCACCTGTTGCTGCCTGGGCTCCCTCCCTCTTCCTAGTGGCAGCTGTTCCCAGACAGCTGGATCAGACTGGGATACCACCCTGAGCTGAACTGCCACAACCTCCTCCTCCCCTGCCTTGATAGCCCTGCTAGCCCACCCACAGTCCTGCTTTTCAGATGTTCACAACCCCAAATCCTGGGGAACTATCGCAGCTGTGGGCTTCCCGTACCCTCGTAGAGAGCCACAGCTGTCATTGCTCCCAGGCTCCTCAAGGCCAAGGTCGCCTTGCCTCCTGTCAGCCTGAAAGTGAGGTGCCAGCCCCTACCCTCCACATCCCCCCTTATTTTCTTGGCTCTTGGTCTTCTGAACACCTTCTCCCATAAAACAACTTCAGGGAGGAGGGGCTGTGGGGCCCTCTCCTCTGCTGACCCAGCTCTCCTGGGGCAACAGTCAAAGCTAACTTTCAGCCCCAGATCTACCTGTGCTCCTGCCCTGATCACACTGTGCACTCTGCCTGGCTTCTTGCTGCTGGAGGATAAGAACTCACTTTCTCCTAACCAGCCCTGCTTGGCCCCCTTCCTCCATGCTGCCCCACCCCACTTCCTTGCCCTCCACTCCTACCCACATGATCTCCACTTCCACTTCTCTCAGTACCTACCCAGACCTCTTTCCCCCAGTTTTTCATGACCCCAGCCACACAGAAACTCTTTAAGGTCCTGCAAATATGCCCGGCATCTGCCAGCTTTCCTCAAGGCTTCCCACTTGCGACATGACACTTCTGCCCACAGCATTCTTTTGCCACTTGGCCAACCTCATTCCTGCTCATCCTGTCTCAGTTTCCAGGCTGGGCACATGTCTCTGCTCTGGATCCCTGTTTAGCCTGCCATATTATTATGTCCAATTTAAAGGTGATCTCAAGGATAAACTGGAAGATCTGTGTCTATCTATTCCCCTCCTCCATCCTGGGAACTACTAGTAGCTGAGACAGGGCCTGGGACTTAGAAGGTCCCCAATAAAAGTTGGAATGAATGAATGAACATTTGATTGAAAATGAAGCCTCCTGGAGCCTTAAGTCTGTACTAGAGATCTGTACCCTTCTGGGGAGACCTCCTAGACAATCCAATTGGCATTTAGGAGCTTAAAGCCCATAATCCAACATACTTCCACCCACCTGCAGAATAAATTTAAGCCCCACCTATGCCACTTGGGGCAACAGGGACCTGCTCAAGACTGGTCAAGACCCACTAGTCTCATCCCTTCCCCTCAACTCCCTGCAGAGTACCATCTGCGTGGCCCCTTCTTCATACACCTACCCACAGCCTGCCTACTCAAGAACAACACACACAAGCCTTCCTAGCATGGCTTCACATTGTCACTGGGGGACCTCAAGCTCCTGGATGGCAAAGATTGACTTTGATAATAACAGTTATCATTACTGAGCTCTGTCCTGTACCCCTGCACCCTAGACACGCATATTTCAGCATGCCTCCTAACAACTATCTGCGGCAGTTACTATTACTGGCCCATGTTATGGATGAGAAAACTGAGGCCTGAGGTCGTTTATCAGAGGTCACACAGCCAGTAAGTGGCCAAGCTGTGGATCTCTGTTCATCTTCATAACCTTCACTAGCCTGGCCAGAGCAAGGAACTCCATCGATGCTTGCTGAATGAGTGAACAAATGGATACAGTTGCATCAAAATTTCAACTACCAGAACCCATCCACCCAAAGAGCCCAGGTCACAGAGGCTTTGGACTCATAAAAGGGGCTTCTAGACTTGGGAGAAACAGAGCCAGGTCTGTCTCTCTCTCCCCTGTGCACATGGCCAATGGCCACCCTTGCTTGATCTTACTGAGGTCTTGACACTGTTGAGTTCTGGGAATAACCAGGGACCAGTGAGGGAGGGAAGAGGTCGAAGGCTAACCTCAGCGAGGAAGAAAATGCAGAGGCCTCCAGGTTGGCTAGCCACTTTCAAAAGAACAGCAAAAAGGCCTAGGAGGCAGTGGTTGGACAGAGCTATTCTCAGGTGGTGATTGTAGGGTCTTCTGAGGTTCTGACATTTAATCTAATCCCACCTGTCTTCAGCTGTAAAAGGTTAAGAAACTAGACAGAAAGCACGGAAATAGCCAAATCAAATTACAAAGCTCTTTACTGAGTATCTACTCTGTCCCCAGACATGCAAGAAATCCAGAAGCAGAGAGATGGAAGTCACAACTAGGACAACTGAGAAGCATGTTTTCCAGCCCTTCAGTGGGGACAGAGAAAACAAGGAGGTGAGTGGAAGGGAGTCAGGCAGCCAGGCCTGGACTGGGGAGGCCACATGGAGGAGGGGTCACTGCAGCCGGGTCTTTGGGGAGGTGAGCAGCTGCATTTCTACTGGCTTGGTGAATTCCCGGGAGAGGTTCAGCAGTAGCAGAGCCTGTCCAGGCCTGGCCAGATGGACAAGAATCGGGCAGAGGTGACTGCCTGAGCAAGCCCCAACCAGGCATCCTAGACTTTGCTGGAACTTGTCTCACTCTGAGCAGAATGGTCTGGAGTGGGGGCCAAGCAGGGGAGCTCAGAAAAGGAGGCTGGGGAACTGGCAAGATAGGCAGCTGCTGGTGCTGCATTGCCCAACACGAGAGTCATCTCGTTCCAGATTCCTTTCATAATGGGATAAAATGTACCAGTAGTGAAGCCCAGAGTGGGGCATGGGGAGCCCAGTGACTTCAGCAGCAGGACAATGGGTCCCAGGAAAGCCAGGGAAGCACAAGCATTCCTTGGCTCCCTGTTCCCAGCAGCTGCAGGAAGCTGCTCCAAGCTCCCAGCTATACCCAGCAGCCCCCAAGGAAAGAGTCTTATTTCCTGCCACCCCCCTGATTGCACAGAGAGTCCTGGATGGGGTGGCTGAGTATTTCATGGCAGGCTCAAGGGGGATGGTGGGTGGTGCTGTCAGCTGACATTTGGGAAGGTGTCGTAATGTCCGCCTGGAGACCAAGCTTGGGAAGCGGGTACCATGGATTTCATTCCACATGGCAGGCCCCCAACCTTCCTACCTCCACCATCCACACAAGCTATTGATACTTACCCAAACACTCCCCCCACACAGAATCTTGCCTGTGACTTACGAGGGTCCCTGAACATCCTGTATAATGCCCCCAGGAAGTCCAGGTTAGAAGTCCTTGTAGTATGCTCAAAATTGGAAAAATTCCAGGCTGGTTCTGCCCCAGTGGGCTGTGAGTCTTGCGCCAGCTCCTGGCCATCTTGACTTGCACTGCCCTCTACTGTCTGCAAGGTTGACTTAGGGGAGCTCCATGGGCCCACTTGCTCTGCCATTTCCTTAGAATTATTTTAGATCATCTTACTGGGGACAGTATAAAAGAACAGGCAGCTTCCCACCCAGTTGAGAATCTAGACCTTTACTCACCAGGGCTAGGCTGTCCCACTCACGCTAGGCCTCCCCAGGTTCCCAACAGTATCTGCTGTCCCCCTTCCTTCTGCCTGTCCAGGTGGGTCTGGCTGCCAACTGGGGGCCTCTGGGAGCTTTGGAAGCCCTGGGCTCTGATTAACACACACATTCATCAACATACCTTCTGTTTTTGTTTTGTTTGTTTTTTAATCGGCTATCTCAGTCAAAAAGTGCCACATTTACTGAGCACCTACTATGTACCAGGCCTTGGGCGAAGCATCATGCAAGGTGAAATCATGCCCATTCTTCTGGGTCCTGCCTGAATTTCATGTCCTTGCAACCTTCAACAGCCCTCCCAGTGTAGTTCTCCCAACTGGTTCATCTTGAAACTGACTCCCTTCTCCATTCATTTAGTAAGCTGTCCAGTATGACCATCTCTAGGCAGAACCTTGCCTTGTTGGTTACCTCTTGCCACCTCCTGCTGCCAACCAGCAACTTTGAACCAGATGAGGAAATGCCCTAGAATCCAGGAAGCCTGTAACAAAGTAACCTGGCTGAATCCTCACAAGGGTATGTTGGACGTGGTTCTTGCCATTTTGCTCTGAGTGCTTATTACTGCTAGCCTTTATTATATAAACTGATTTATTTTATTTTTATTTTTATTTTTTTAGAGGTAAAACAAAGAGATCGTTTATTGAAGAGAAAGTACACTCCAAAGAGGTAGGAGCAGGCTCAAGCAAGGAGAGTGGCTCAAAAGCCTAAACTGATTTATTTGTCTTATCTTCTCCACTAGAAAGAGGACAGAGACTTTGGTTCACTGCTGTATGCCTATGTGAAAAAAGGGTTCAACAAATATTTGTTAAATAAAAAAAATTTTCACAAAGTTGAGATCAGATTGTAAGTACAACATGGTCTCCTGCCAGAGTTGAACACCAGTATGGCCACTCATTGGCTGTATGGTCTTGGGCAAGTTATTTAACCTTTCCACTCAGTTTTTCTTTTTCTTTTTTAATTTGCAGGTGGTGGTGGGGTATGTGGGTAGCTCCCTGGCTGGGAATCGAACCCAGGCCGCAGCGCTGACAGCGCCAGCGCCGAAGCCTTAAGCCACTACACCACCAGTGAACTCCCTCCACTCAGTTTCTCTTACCTGTGTTTTGTTTCGTTTTTTTGTTTTGTCTTTTTTTTTTTTTGGTGTGTGGGTAGCTCCTAGCTGGAAATTGAACCCAGGCCGCAGTGTTGACAGCACCAGTGCCGAAGCCTTAAGCCACTACACCACCAGGGAACTCCAGTTTTTCTTACCTGTGATATGAGAATGCTTGTGATTTCTACCTTCAAGGGGATAGGTTGAGTGAAGAACACAAGTGTGAGGAAAATAGTGAGTGCCTGGCCATAAAAAATGTTAAATAAGTGTTAGTAGTTATTGTTATTGTTAAATTTATTACCCTGCTTTGTCCATTCAACATTGCTAGGAGCTTTCCTCACCTGGATCAGAAACTTGATTGCTATTGAAGACCCACTATGCCATTGGACCAAGATGCCATTCACTCAGTACAAGTTCATACACATGAGCAAGAGCAACTTGTGCGTGTGTGTATGTGTGTGTGTGTGTGTGTGTGTGTGTGTGTGTGTGTTGGAGGAGGTTGGCTTTCATCAGGTTCTCACAATTGCTAGACCCAACAGAAGTTAAGAAGGATTGGGCAGAGGGTTGGCTTGTAGGAGACTCTTTCAGACAGCCATTTCCAGAGTCCAAGTGTGGACCGTGCAGAAGGGAACCTGCATAGCCTCCTTAATTTTGATTAGTGATGAGATTCTTTTTTTTTTCTTTTTTTCTTTTTTTCTTTTTTCTTTTTTGGTGTGTGGGTAGCTCCCTGGCTAGGAATCAAACCCAGGCCGCAGCGCTGACAGTGCCAACGCCGAAGCCTTAAGCCACTACACCACCAGGGAACTCCCATGATGAGATTCTTGATACAATAGTTGCCTTGGTAATACTAGGAAATAAGATCTGGGAAAGACCTTTAGAAAGTTGAGGGTCCAAGACTATCATTGCAGGTACCCAGAGCCTACCTTCCGCCTAAGACTGCCTCACCAGGCTTGAGTTGGGGGAGCCTGATGCTCATGGGTGGGTGATTCTTCATTGCCCAGCAGGTGGCACTACTGTCTTGACTATGCTGAGGGTTGACAGCTAGGAGACCTGTTGTCAGAGAGCTGGTACCTGGACCAGTCTCAGGGGGATAGCAGAAAGTGTGGAAAGCCATTCCATTCATTTACAAATTCAGCAAACACTAGTGGAATGCCCACTATATGCCAGGTGCTGTTCTCTGCGCTAGAGATTTAGCCAGGAACAAGACAGACCTACTTTTACAGATTTTATATTTTAGAGCTGTGCTGTTAAATATGGTAGCTACTAGGCACATGTGACTATTGAGCACTTAAAATGTAGCTAATCTGAATTGAGAAGTGCTGCAAGAGTTGATTACACAGCTGATGTCAAAGATTTAGTAAAAAATAATGTAAACTAATTAACACTTTTACTGTTTTATATTGAAATGATCGTATTTTGTATATTTGAGGTTAAATAAGATGCCTTATTCAACAGAATTTAACCTGTTTATTTTTTTTAACATGACTACTAGGGTTTAAAAATTACATATGGTGCTCATGTTTGTGGTTCGCAGTATATTGTTAGGACACTGTTGCTCCAAAGGGTAAGTCAGATAACATGTAAACAAAAATATTCAATGTGATGTCAGATGGGAAGAAATATTGGGGCTGAGAAGTGACAGAAATAGAGTGAAAAACAGGTGAAATAAACCTGTGAATCTAGGGACAACATGAAGATGAGTATGGCCAGAGCAGGGCTTCTGCCTGAATCAGTGTTTCTAAATAGCTATCCTTATTGCTTCTTTGACTCTCTCTCTGAGAGTCTTTTTTATTTTTAGGTTAGCACGAGTAAAGGTTAACTTCATAGGTTAATAAAAAGCCGGTAAATAAAAGACAGTATCATTGTACTTTTGGTTTGGTTTGTAATTTGTCTGTTTTTTCTATACGATTTAAGGTGCAAATGCAGGGAGTTCCCTGATGGTGTAGTGGCTTAAGGCTTCAGCGCTGGCGCTGTCAGCGCTGCGGCCTGGGTTCGATTCCCAGTCAGGGAGCTAGCTACCCACATACCAAAAAAAAAAAAAAAAAAGATGCAAATGCATAAAAAAACAATTATAACTATGTCAGTCATAAAATGTATAAAGATGTGATTTGCAGGAGTTCCCTGATGGTGTAGTGGCTAGGCTTTGGTGCTGTCAACACTGTGGCCTGAGTTCAATTCCCAGACAGGGAACTACCCACATAAAAAATAAAATAAAATAAAAAATAAAGATGTAATATGTGACAATGACAATATAAAAGGGGAGGAATAGAGATGTATAGGAGCAGGGTGTTTGTATACTATTAAGACTAAGTTGGCTCTTAAGTCATTTTCCTGCTTGAGCCCACTCCTACCTCTTTGGAGTGTATTTTCTCTTCAATAAACTATCGCTTTCTTTCACTTCTCAAAAAAAAAAAAAGTTGGGAGCTCCCTGATGGTGTAGTGGCTTAAGGCTTCGGCATTGGTGCTGTCAGCGCTGCGGCCTGGGTTCGATTCCCAGTCAGGGAGCTACCTACATACCAAAAAGCAAAAAATAAATAAATAAATAAATAAATAAATAAAAATACAAAAAAAAAAAAAAAGTTGAGGGGGTTCCCTGGTGGTGTAGTGGCTAGGCTTCAGTGCTCTCAACGCTGCGGCTTCGGTTAGATTCCCAACCAGGGAACTACCCCCGCCCAAAAAGAAAAAAAAAAAAAAAGGAAAGAAGGGAATTAAAGTGGCACACTAAAAACATCAACTAAATACAAAAAGGTGGAAGAGAGGAACAAAAAATCCATTAAAGGGCCAGCTTTAGCTCAGCGGTTCCTTCGATGCTAACATTGTCAGCTTAACAACCATTCCGTGGTTCAAGACCCACGGGCGCTCCCTGGCCCTTTAAAAAGAAAAAAAGAAAAGAAAAAATTTCATTAAATACACAGAAAACAAATAGCTAAATGTCACAAGTAAATCCTTTATCAGTAATCACATTAAATGTAAATAGATTGGGAGTTCCCTGATGGTGTAGTGGCTTAAGGCTTCTGCGCTGGCGCTGTCAGCACTGCGGCCTGGGTTCGATTCCCAGTCAGGGAGATACCCACATACCAAAAAGCAAAAAAAAAAAAAAAAAAAAAAAAAAAAAAAAAAAAAAAAAAAAAAAAAAAAAAAAAAAAAAAAAAAAAAAAAAAGTAAATAGATTAAACTTTCTTAGATAGGACTTCCAAAAAAAAAAAAAACACAAGATCTATCTATATGCTATCTACAAGAGACTCACCTTAAATATAAGGACCAAAAGAGGTTGAAAGTAAGCGTGGAAAAATATATTCCATGCAAATAGTAACCAAAAGTGATCTGTGTGGCTGTATTATTGTAAGACAAATTAGACATAAATCAAAAACAGCTTACAAGAGACAAAGAAGGAAATACATTGATAAAAGGTATAATACATCAAGATATAAAAATTGTAGGAGTTCCCTGATAGTGGCTTAAGGCTTCGGCACTGGCGCTGTCAGCGCTGTGGCCTGGGTTCGATTCCCAGCCAGGGAGCTACCCACATACCAAAAAGCAAAAAAGTTAATTAATTAATTAATTAAAAATTGTAAACAAAATTGACAGAATTCAGAGGAGAAATTCTTTAATAATAGTTGGTGACTTCAATACTCCATTTTCAATAATGTGTAGAACAACCAGATAGAAGATCAGTAAGGAAATGGAGAATTTGAACAACAGTATAAACCAACTAGACCTAACAGACATTCCACCCATCTGTTCTTCTCAAATCCAAATAGAATATCCTCCAGTATAGACTATATGTTAGTCACAAAACAAGTCCTATGAAAATTTCAAAGATTGAAATTTTACAAAGTGTCTTTTCTAATCACAATATAATGAAATTAGAAGAGAAGGAAAACAAAAAATCATAAATATGTAGACATTTAAAAATATATTCTGTGGTGGTTAATTTACTGTGTCAACTTGACTGGACCACGGCTTACCTAAACATTTAGCCCAACATTATTCTGTGTGTCTGCGAGGGTGTTTCTGGGTGAGATTAATATTTGAATAGACTGTGTCAAGCACATTGCCCTCCCTAATTTGAATGGGCCTCATCCAATCAATTGAAGACCTGAATAGAACAAAAAAGCTGAGTAAGAGGAAACTCCTCCTGCCTGATTGAGCTGGAACTTTGGTCTTTTCCAGCCTTTGGACTGAAACATCAGAGCTATTCTTGGGTCAAGTTTCTGATCTGGATAGGGAAAGCTCCTAGCAATGTTGAATGAACAAAGTAGGCTAATAATAGTAACAATAACTACTAACAGTTAGCTGTTGATAGACAATTGGATTTGTTATTTTCTTTTTATTGTTGAGTAGTGGTCCATTGTGTGGCTATAGCAAGTTAGTTTATCTGTTCATCTGTTGGAATATTTTAGTTATTTCCAATTTTTGGCTACTATGAATAAAGCCCTTGGATGGACGTATGCTTTCACCTTTCTTGAGCAAATACTTAGTAGTGCAATGGCTGGACCATAATGTAGGTATAAATGTAATTTTTAAAGACCCGCCGAACTTTTTCAAAGTGACCAGAAATGGAGGAATTGGGTGATGGTTACAGGCATTCCACATCGTTACCACTCTTT
>PVJL010016255.1:0-21551 GCA_004026885.1 Lyroderma lyra
CATCCCCCTTATTCATCGGTCAATTCTGAGAGCTTCAAACACAGTAGATTCTCAGTAAGTATGTTAAATGAATGAATTAAATGAAACAGTGAATAATGATTTTACTTATTAGGCTATGAATGTTCTCAGAGGAAGGATGGTATGAACTAAATACTTGGAGATGAAGATGAGTTTACCAGTACCAGAAGGGGATCACTGGTTTCAAGCTGAGGGAAAGAATAAAATATTTGGTGGGCTTAATAATACTGAAGTAAAGTTAGAGCACAATGGACATGGGAGGGAATAGTAATAGATATACCACATTTTGACTGATATATCCTTACAAAAGTGAAAATAATCAAATTGTGTAAGGCCACGTATATTAATAAGAGTTTTCCAGAGGTGGTGGGGAGGAATGATAACTGATAGATGATGATAGATAAATAGATGATGGATAGATAGATAGATACATACATAGATAGATAAATGATAGGTATAAGTTGTAAGAAAAAAATACAGAGAATGTCTAAATTTTTAAAAAAATTATCACAGTATAAGACACATCGCCATTAATTCCCCTCAAATACGTGCCCCCTCACTTTGAACACACGTATCCCATCATTCTTGCCACTTTCTGAAGCAGTTCTGGAAGTCCTCTTTCATGAGTGTCTTTAGTTGCTCTGTCATGGCTGCCTCAATGTCCTGAATCAATTCAAAACATTTACCTTTCATGGTCATTTTGACTTTGGGGGAGAGCCAAAAGTCTCACAGTACCAGAATTGGTGAATAAAGTGCATGAGGACATACCATAATGTTTTTATTTGAGAGAAATTGCCGTGCCAGAAGCAATGTGTGACCTGAATCTATTCAGGACATCAAGGCAGCCATGACGGAGCAACCAAAGACACTCATGAAAGAGGACTTCCAAAACTGCTTCAGAAAGTGGCAAGAATGATGAGATAAGTGTGTTCAAAAAAGGGGGGTGTATTTTAAGGGGGTTAATGGCAAGGTGCCTTTTACTATAATACATGTTTTTTATTTAAACATACCCCATATTTTTTTATCACACCTTATAGATGGATGATTTGTAATTGTGGAGACTGGTAAGTTTAAAATCTAGAGTTCATGTTAATAAGCCGGAAATTTGGGGAGAAGTTGCTATTGCAGTCTTAAGCCCAAAACCCACAGGGCAAGCCAGTAGTCTGAAAATTCACACAGGGTTCGTATGCTTTAGTCTCAATACTAAATTCATTCTGATTTTAGGAAATGACAGTTTTTGCTTTTAAAGCATTCAACTAATTAGATGAGGCCCATCTGCACTACTTAAAGTCAATTGATTGCAAATGTTAATCACACCTATAAAACACCTTTACAGCAACACCTAACTAGTGTTTTACACTATGAACTGTAACCTAGCCAAGTTAACACATAAAATTAACCATCACACCGTGTGTAGCAATTTAAGGGTAATATTTCACATAACCAACAGCTCATATTTCCTAAGCTAGTTTCACTAAAATTGTTTATTTGTTCATTTTTGTTTTATTTTTGTTTTTGTGTTTTTGCAAAAGAGCTTCCAGGATAAAATGCATTGATAAAATTCTGGGGTAAATTTCCTGGAGTCTTTAAATGAAAATATGTATATGAAGTGATCCTGGTGCTCCAGGAACTGTAGGAACTGTATGTAAAATTGGTTGGCAAATCCTGATTCAGATAATAGGAGGCATCAAAAGTTTAAAGCAAGGTGTTAATATATTAACTATAATTTAGAAAGATTATTTTGATGAAAAAGCAAAAGTTGGATTGGAGATAATAGAGAAAGAGGCAGAAAGACAAGAAACTATAGCAGGAATAAATAAGAATACTAATGTATTTCAATACTTATCTGTGTATTCCATTTACACAATTCATCAAAATGATAATAAAATAAATGCAGTCTCAGCTACATTGACTCCTTGACATGAAAATTTTATGTGGACATTTGGAAGCTCTACTATCAGTCTCAATCATTAATTGTTTTAGCCAAGTTGGCTGCCTCTCTTTAATGAGGGCATCTGGTGAATTGAAATTCTCACATTTTCTCTCTTTATATATAATTTTAGATTATATACAATTTACAACAAAGTCAGAAAAGGAAAGGAAATCTATATACACACACACACTATATATATATATGTGTGTGTGTATATATATATATGTGTGTGTGTGTGTGTGTATATATATATACATATATATATATGTATGTATATTTGCCCCAAAGCATTATTTATCACCTAAATTTATGCCAGTATACCTACCAGTTGATGGAGATGCAAAAATGCCTAAGATAGAGTTTCTCTATCTACAGCTTACTCACTATAATAATTCATCAAAAATTCTCTTAATAGAAGTTCAACACACTTTATTTAAAATATCTTGTTACAATGGAAAGAAAAAACTGTGGAGACAAATATATGTAGATTAAAACACTGGCTTTTGAAACTATGAGCTAGTTACTTTCTCAAGTTTCAGTCTTTTCATGTAAAAAATTACTTTTTATGTGAAGCACACAGAACAGGTATGCAACTTGATTTAGATTTTAGGTTGCTCCCTAAAACATTTTTTGTTTAAGATATGAACAAACTTAAAAAGTAATAATCAAGAAGACACTGTGTCCAGTGCCTTCAAATTTACCTTTAAGATAAAAAGTCTGGCAGTCTTTATCTGATTTTCATTTCATCACCAGGTGAATTAATGCCAAGATACACCACGTTAACAGAAAGAAAAGCATCATAAACCAATCACCCACAAGTAGACCTTCCATGTGTAAATACATGATATTTTTCTTTCTGGTAATGAACAGCATTTTTATAAAAAGTAAAACTTACTGACTTTGAAACAAATGTCAAACTACTACAAAGCTCACATTTTTAATTATTCAATAACTTGACCATTTCTCCTCACCAAGACAGTTACTGTGATGCACAGTATACTTTCTAGTGTAATTTTTTGAAAGAACTATTATTGGTCAAATTGTAACAAGCATATTATGGGGTGTCAAAATCGTTCATTAGTCATCATTTTCTTATATAAATGTTCCAAAATGTCAAGAAAGAATGCAATGTTTGTAGCTACCTTCCAAATACTACTGTTTCAGTGCTCGCTTCGGCAGCACATATACCAGTTACCAATGTTTCAATTAAGCTTATTTTATAATCTCTAAAGGCTAACATTCAGGAATGAAGTATTTTACATTAAAAAACTAGAAGTGAACACAGAAGAAGCTGCCATTTTCAAATACTTTCTGCCAACTAGAGTCCACAACACTTGCACATAGTAGTAGCAAGGCAAGTATTATAAATAGCAATCTTAATTATGAAAATGTTCTTAAGGACTAGCATTTTTAGTCGTTTCATTAATTATTGCTTTGTTAATAAAATGTCAAGTTATTTAAGAAAACATGCAAAATAAAAGAAAGAAATAGACTCAAAGTACTAGCATTAAGTTATAAAGAATAAGCCTTTGCTTCTGCAGATACACAGATAATTAGCCATGATGTTTCTGAGGAAAATGAAAAGAACAAATGTCAACTTTTGAAGATTATATTACACCTTTATTGTTTCAGGAAATAGTTGGATTAGCCCAGAAGCAAATGCTAAAATAATATCGTGTTTTGTTTAACAATAAAACAAAATAGAAAGGATAAAGGAGAAGGGGGAAAATCTTTTATAAGGTGTGAATCACCTGTAATCTTTCTTTGAGCTCCCAGGCTTCAGAAGCTGAGACAAAGCTGACATTTCTGGACAAGCAGAGAGAGAAAATTCCTTATTATGGTATCATTTTCAAAATTTAAAAGACTTTAACTAATTTGCTTTAGATTTTGGCTAAATCCATTTTCTAATTAGTGTAACTATTATGAGATTTCAAACTCTGTTTTCCAAAGAGTTCTAATAGACAATGCATTTGAAAAGAAATACCATATATATTTTTTTAGAAATGGCAATGTTTAAACAACCTTATCAACCTATAAGCTCTACCTACTTTTATTAGTATAATGTAAATAATTTAAGTAAAGATGATAATAAAAATAGCTTGTCATCTAAAATCCCAAATAGTTTTAAAATGAATGCTTCTAGAATAAATCAATATTTTAGTTTTGTAACAAAAAAAAAAAATGTTTTCAGTAGCAGAAACTTCTATTTTACCAAACTATGTTTCTGATTCTTTTTTCTCTTTTATTACAAAAGGAAGTGCACATCAATATCTAAATATGTATTACATGCGTATTTTGCTTGAGATTGTGACTGCTTCCCATGATAAAAGTATACTTATCATTTTGGTTTGCTATTCTTATTCTTGGAGTATTGGGACATGATAATTTCATCAAGTAAATTAATCATTTTACTTTAAAATTAGAACAATGGGCTTCAGATAGGTTAAGTAATGTGACCAGAGTTTGACAACTGAATAAAGCTCAACTCTTATGATTATTGATTCAGTATTTTTTCTCTTAAAATTATAAGATGCCCTATGGAATAAAGTCAAATAAATCAGGCAGAAAAGTCAAGAACCACACATGACTTTACACACATGTAGGATATAAAACTGAAAGCAACAAGGGAACAAGACAAAGAAACCAAAACTCCTAGATACACACAATAGTTTAGTGCTTATCAGAGGGTAAGTGGGAAGTGGGGGTGGTAGAAGGAGAAGGGGGTGTCAAATACCGTATTTGCCATGTATAATGCACACTTTTTCACCCAAATTTGTGAAGGAAAAATAAGGATGTGCATTATACATGACTAATATTAATTCCATATCCATGTAAATGTTTTTAATTCTTTCATTTATGGTTGTGAGTTAAAAGTATAACTCTGGAAATCAATAACAATATCTGTATGCAAAATAATACCCTAGAATATGATAATTGAGAGTTTTTTACATTTAAAAATGTTATACATAAAATTTCTCATACTTTATATCTGTTCATATGTTTTATAATTACTTGTTACATAAAATTTCTTGTACCATAATAGTGAAAATAAATAAATAAAAGCTAAAATTTCTTTATAATACAAAAAAGTACCTAAATATAAACAAATAAAAATTTGAATTAAAAAATTAAAATGAAAGATTTCTTTCCCTGAAAGTTTGATCCAAAAACGTGGGTGTGTATTATACATGGCAAAATAAGGTATATGGTGATGGAAGTAGTACTATGGGTGGTGAGCACATAAAGCAACATATAAATGATGCACAATAGAATTGTACACTTGAAACCTCTGTAATTTTACTAACCAATGTCATCCCAATAAATTTAATAATCAAAAAAGCTTAGTAATTCTCCATCAAGTACGTTGTATCTATTATGTTTTTAATGTAATAATTAAAGATTAGAAAGGCAGTTATAGTTGAATCTGATATTTTGTAAGTTCAAATAATTAGTAAAATTTCACTACTTTTTTGGGGGGGAGAAATATTAGTTAAGTGAATAATGACAAAAAATAGATTCATTACTGAAGTATGATATATAAATGCAAAATTATAAAGAAAGGCTAATTGTATAATTGCAATTAAAGAGATTTAGGTTTTGTGGGTGGGGGGTTAATTTCCTTGAGTAGGAAAATCTAGCAATCATGATCATATCAAAAGAAAATTAAGACTATAACAGAAATGTCGCATTTCTAAAAGTTACTCATAGATAATAAAAATAATACCAATGACAAGGTTAGTAAAAAAATATTTCATATTTTAACTACATATATATTTTGTTCTACATTAATTTTTAAAATTTTATGTCTAACATCTTAAGTATGTAAGGTCAAAATCAAAGCGAAAGGTCCATTTTAATGGCAATTTCTTGACTTCTTTATATGTTTAAATTATGAAATCAGCAAAACACCATAAGTTTTTAATAACAAAAAATCCACACACATATTAAACCATAATAACACACATTTTAATTTTTGCTTACATTTTTCTGTTCTTATCTATTTGGATATTTTACATACTGTGTGGTATTAGACTTTCCACTTACCATTATAACATAAACATTTTTTCAAATTTCTAAAAAGTTTCATGATTATCAGTATCTATATTTTTAAATTATAAGTAACATTAAAATAAACACTTTTACATATTTTCCCATTGGTCAATTTATTGAGTATAATTTCTCGGACTGAGACTTTTTAAATTAAAGGTATGGATATTTTCATGTTTCTTTTACATATTGTTATACTGCTTTTTAAAAACTAACTCATAGTTTGGTTTGTCTTCTTAAATAAGTCTTTAGTAATTGTAAAATAGCTCAAAAGGAAGTTCTATATCTTTTCTTGACAATGAAACAAGGACTAACATTTGTGCACATTTTTATCTACTATTTGTAGTTATCAAAATTCATTATTCTTAATCTTTCATATGTCTTTTGGACTTGATATTTTTTCAACAAACTTAATGATAAGTTCTTATGGTGCCATGCATACAACATACCATAGTCCTCCCTTATCTGCAGTTTCATTTTTCACTGTTTCAATTATGTGTAATCAACCAGGGTCTAAAATATTAAATAAAAAATTCTACAATTAAGCAATTCATAAATTTTAAATTGTGTGCCCTTCTGAATAATGGGATAAAATCTCAGGTCAACCCCCTGGGGATGTGTATTATTTCTTAGTCAGTGTATCCACCCTGTATATGTTATCTACCCATTGGTCCCTTAGTAGCCATCTCAGTTATCAGATTGACTGTCACAATATTGCAGTGCTTGTGTTCAAGTAATTCCTATTTTACTTAATGAGGACCTAAAGCTATTCACATAACTTTTATTAAGCATATTGTTATCATTGTTCAATTGTATTATTAGTTATTGTTAATCTCTTACTGTGCTGAATTTATAAATTAAACTTTGTCGTGGGTATGTATACTTAAGAAAAAAACATAATATAATATATGGTATTATTCGTGATTTTAGGTATCCACTGGACATCTGGAACATATCCCCCATGGGAAAAAAAGGGAACTATTATATGCCACAAGTGTGCCATACCATGAGTAAATGTATTTCCTTCGGTTAAAATTTAGAAACAAAATATTTCATTTATTTTCGCACCACAAATGAAGCATTTCTTCCTGCCTACTTCTACAAGACCCTAAGACAACATGAAGGCTCTGATTTTTATTGCTATCTTGACTTTGACTTCTTGCTTCTTGGTAAATATCATATATCTTATCTATATGTATTTTCTTATTTAGTTCTTAATCATAAAATGTACATTCAGTTCGCTGTTTTATTTCAACCAAACTTTACTATGCACACTTAGTTTTAATTTTATATTTGCCTAAGAACTTAATTTAATTTTCTCCGTTATCTTTTGTTGACCTTGGGATTCAATCAATAATTTTCTTTTAAATTTTTGCACATATTAGTAGCCTGTAGAATTTCCAACATATCTACATAGGACATTGTAGTGTCATGATTTTAAATGGTGTGTTGTTATTCTATCTCTGTAATAGCATTTCTGAATAGTATTTAGTCTTTGGTAGGCTCTCGCAAAAGAAAGATATGTGGAAAAGAAAATTGATTATAAGGAACATTATAACAAATTTGCAACCTTATAAAGAATTTCACATGGATCAAATAAATGAATAAATTCTAGACATGACATACAAGTGCTGTCTGGAAAGTATCCAGTTATGTGATATGAAAAATAGAGGCATTTATGACTGGATTTTTTTTCAGGACTGCCTATAACTTCTAATCAAGAGCATGTGCTTGTATCCTCTAACTTTTTCAGATTAATTTACCTAATATCTGCATCTAAATTGCATTGCTTAAAAGGTAAATTACATTCTCTAAGGCTTATTGTTGCAAACATAATCCAATATCATTTCATGAACAAACAAGGTCTCATGGACTCTGCTAACTACGGGAATTGTCTCTTCCCCTGTTGTTTCAGACTAAAATGTAGTAAGGAGGATTTTTTATGCAGTGAAAAACCCTATTCTAGAGCTCTTCAGATCACCCATTTTTCTCTCCCACAAAGGCAAGTAGGTTTGTCCTCATGCCCAAGTTCATAGAGATGTTAGTTCCATAATGGTCTTCAGGCTTCACACCTGAAGTACCAAGCGAATGGCAGTTATTATGATAAAAGAAATCTAATCTAGCACTAACTGGAAACTGGAGACTGGTTAGCAACAATAGCAAATGAGAATGTGGAGAAAGAGAAAGCTTTCTGCTTAAAGACCTCCAGAAAAAAATGCTAATCATCCCTATCCCATAAATTATGTATACTTTAAACTGTTAGAAGGTCCCACACATTTAATGATGACACTTAAAATTCAAAAATTGTATTCCATCCCATTCACCCTAACCTAACTACATTTTATTCTCAGTAATCATTTATAATCAGTATTCTTAAAATGTCATATACAAGGGCTATCTGGAAGGTATCCAGCCATGTAATATGAAAAATAGAGGAATTTATGGCTGAATTTTTTTCTGGAAAGTCCTCGTATGGTCTGGGTCTAATTTTTTTTAACATATATGTATTCTTCATCTCATTTTAGTCAGCTGTTGCACTTAAGCAAAAAGTCTGCAAAGAAGTAAGTTTTATTTATATTTCTGGTGATCTTTTCACATTTTTGTTCATAATCAAAAGTCAGTTATATCTAAAGAGTTGGCACTGTACAATATCTGTATTTTATTTGCTTTTATTCCCAATATATACAATGGAATGTTACTCAAATGTGTTTTATAATAGGCACTATATTGGAAACATTTTGGTGGTCAAATAAGTATGGAAAATATTTGGGTAAAATTTTTTATTCCAGCGCTTATTGGAATTGTTAATATAAATGTTCAGCCATAAGAAAAGATGAAATAGGGTCATTTATGACAACATGGATGGACCTTGAGACCATTATGCAAAGCAAAATAAGCCAGACAGAAAAAACCAAGAACCATGTGATTTCAGTCATATGTGGAACACAAAGCTGAAAGCAACAAAGAAACAAAAATCATGAACAGAATCAATAGTTTAGTGGTTAGTGGTTACTTGAGGGTATGGGGCCAGGGAAGGAGAGAAGGGTCAGGGTCTCAAATATATGGTAATAGGAAGAGAACTGACTCTGGGTGATGAACACATAACACAACATATAGATGATGTATTGTAGAATTGTGCACCTGGAACCTATGTAATCTTTACTAACCAATGTCACCCCAATAAATTTAACAATTAAAAAAACACATTTGGAGAAAATCTGTAATAAAATTATTAAGCTCTGAGAATAGCAGAGATACTGTTTCTTTCATAGTTCATGAAATGTTATAATTCAAAACCCTCTACTTGGTTGGTACACCTACTATATTACTTACAGAATGACATTAGAGTATTTACACAAATTTAAGAAATAATATAGGTATATGTTAAAGTCTGATTTTAGGATAGTACATACATATCATCTACATAAAAATAATTGTATTTTGTGTTCTCTCAAGTCTAATGGAAGTTCTGATGAGCATTTTAAACTATTTAAACAAGTAAGTTCTGAACAATCAGGATAACATTTTGAAAAATTTGGACAAGCTCCTAGAATTCCAAATTGCCACCATGACTATCCCGAATCCCACAGAGGCCACTGCACCCACCATCCCTCCTACCAGCAGGGTTCATCCCCCAGACCTACATCAACACCTGAGAGTATTACAAACCTTGGGTCTCAACACCACTACCCACTTCTAGTGTCCCTCCAACTGTAATTCACACCACCATTGCTGCTGTCACCACAGCCACTTCCACTGTCTCTGCCAGCAAAATTACAGGTGTTGCATCTGGGACCATGGTTTCCAGTGCCCCCCCAACCTAAGGGTACCACAATGGCATGGTGACTGTCACTGCCACCGTCCTGGTGGTGGACACTACCAGTACTGACGAGAACGGTTCTACTGCTGCTAACCAGGAACAACAGCTTCAGCGATTCTCCAACTACCTACGATTATACATGTACCAAACCACAAGATGTCTAAGGTAAACAGTATTTTCAAAAATATTTTCTAAATGAGTGAGTGACTTTGAGATGTGTCTTAATACTATAAAAGTAGGTGGTTGTTGTTGCTGTTGTTGTTTGCCATGTCAAAGGGAAAGATACATAAGAAGTTTCTAACTCTGCTGTATGGATGAGATGTTCTTATTCCTCTTAAGTTTTAAGAACTTAATTTGGTGTCCTGGACTGGATAGGTTATATCTATAAAGCCAATGCTTACAGATTCCTACAAAAGAAAGAAAAAATTAAAAGGATCACCAAATGTGCACGAATTTGGACCTTCTATTTCCAATGCTGAAATGTTTTATTTTCCTAAAATAATCACTTCAACTAAGGCCCTTGTAAATAAAAGTTCTTTTATGCTTCAGAGTTTACTAAAGCCCCCATGTGTGCATGTGATATACAGGAATGCTCCCATCACTCTTTCAGGACATATCACCTCTAATAAGGCAGAAAGAGATGAAATATTTTAGCAAATATTACAATTAGTCTTGAGAATAGAACTATGAAATAAGATACAACCCACAGAAGAGTTGTTTTGCTATAAACATTGACTAAAACATGCACACCATGATATAACATGATCCTTAAGAGAGAATATTAAAGAAATAGGAGAATATTATATATTACTCTTATTTCTGAAAGTAGACACTACTAATTATGAATAAATGAAAAGAGTTTTCCAAATATAAAATAAAAATTAAAGTGATAGATGCCAATTGTGAAACACTTAGAATGGTTCTAATGCTGTTATTGCACTAAATACTTCTTATATTAAGTATCATTTAATACTCATAGCAACCCTATAAAGCATATTTAATTGTGTTCTTTTTAAAAATGGAATTTAGGTTATGAAAATTTATGTGACATTCCAAAGATCACAAAGTATAAATGGCAGACCAGTCTTCAAACCCAGATCCATTAATTCCAAGGTCCCAGCTGCTAATGTCCTGCTGAGTATATTTTAAAATAATTAGAGAAGAGTTCATGTACTTTTAATTAATGGCTTGTGGTGTTTTGTTTTGTATTTATAGATCATGAAAAACTGAATAGTGATATATTTGTGATCACCTTCTTTGACCATTTTAGTTTTAACAAATATATAGGAAAAAGATACAAAAATAAAGAAATATAACTTTATATTGCTTCTTCTTTAGTTTTTCTATACTGTAAAAAATTTCAAAGATAACTTGATTTGTACATTTTATCACATATGTATTGGTTTCTTCTTTATTTCTCTGTAGAGTGACAGCAGTATTATCAGTACTTTTACTCTTTCAGATACTTGTATAACACACAAAGTATGTGTCCAGAATAAAAAATGTGAATGCTTTCAGGCAAAAAATAAAAATTGTTTGAAGTCACCATAAGTAGCATCAAGTTAAAATATTAATATAAACCTTAGAAATGACTTTTTATGTAAAATACAAGTGTGTTTAGTCATAACCAAATATTTACACATATATGAATTTTAGAAAATGTAATTCTATATATGCACATGTGTACATAAAATTACCACCATGATAAAAGTTACAAAGAAGAGGCACCAATACAATTGTGCCTTCAAAGAGATCATAGTCTAGTAAGACATATTTTCAAAAAGCATAGAGAATAAGTAAATTAAATTTCTTCCTATCTACAGATATCCTTTTTTCTTAATATCTCAAACACTATTTTTTCATCTAAATAAGAATTTTTTCTTCAGAGAGTATTCAACTGAAACTTTGTACTATTTCATGAATTACTTCATTGACAAAATACATTAGATCAATCTTTAGATGATAAATTACTTCAAGTGATTTAGGAAAATTATCTACAATACAAATGTAAATAACTCTATCACTATTCCTCAAAGATTCAAGTGGTAAAGAAAAATACAAGGCAATTAACTGAATAACTATATAAGGAATCTATAGTAAATAATATGTGCAAGGCACAAGTAATAATAAGCAAAGAAGGGATGTAGATACTTATTCCCCTTGCAAGCACTTACATAGAAATGAACAAACTATTAGAGGTGACACAAATAATTACAAAATCTTGGTATTTAAGGGTTGAAAATGACTTCATTAGCTAATAAGACACAACCTATTCCTGAAGAAATAGGAATTAAAGGTCAATAATGCACATAACCATGATTAGGGCCATCAAAATTGATTCCCAGGATGTAGTACAGAATTTCACTAAGGTGATGGAAAAAATTGTTTTAATGGGAGAGACTGAAAGGAAAGGAGTGATTTTAATAGGTAGGAGGCCCATGGTTTAATAAAAACACAGTAAATTAATGGAGTCAAGAGAGAAAATGGCATTCATATTCAAACTCAAAATATTTAATTAAATGTATACAATATTCCAGGATGGCAATTCTGGAAATACAAAGATAAATAAAATACATACCACACTATCAAGTTGCTCCTAATTCTGTGAAGCAAGAGTCGTTTATAAATATAAGACTTATCTAGAAAAATGGATATCACAACAGGGAGTTCTAGTTGTATTATCAAGGAAGAGAATTAAGAGTTTAGATTAATCCTATAGAAAAGGGAAATTAATAAAGGTTTTGTCACAGAAGATTATTATAGAAAATATACCTTATAAATTATAAAAGCATTTGTCTTCTTCTTTTTTTTTTTTTTGATTGGTTCCCTGACCAGGAAGTGAACTCAGGCCACAGCGGTGAGAGCATAGCCACTAGACCCCCAGGGAACCTGCCAGGGAACCCCCCAGCATTTGGTTTCTTACATGTGCCAAACTCTGTTCTAAGAACTATACGTATAACTAATGCTCACCATAACCTTATAATTTCCATGTTATTGACACTCTTGAAATAGGAAAACTGAGGCACATAGAAGTTAATCAATTACCCAAGGACACAAAATAGGTAAATGAAGAGTAAGCATTCAAACCTGGCTAATGTAGACCAACCACACTATCTACTTCTCCCACCAAAAATGTCTAGGATATCTGGCATGGAGAAACAAATTAAGAATCCATTGTGATGGTCCAGTCAGCTTGTGTTCTGCTTATTCTGGAGTTTTAAAAGAAAAAAATTTGTTCAACTAAGACTGTAGATATCACATTAATGTAATTCATATTGTCTTTATCATTGGCAATGGTTTAAAGCACATTTCTTTTCAAAACACAAGTTCTCCAGTATATTTATATTGTATAGTAAAAGAGAGAGAGAGAAGAGGAGGAGAAGAAGAAAAAGGGGTGAGCAGAACTTCAGGGAGAAAAGCAGAAACAAGAAGAGTAATAAAAGGAGATCTATCATGAAGGCATCCCAAACTAAGACCAGAAGAAAGAAGTACAAGAAAAGCAGATAAAAAAGGAGAAATAAGAGGTGAGAGAACTAAGACACTTTTCATGAAAGCCAAGAGGAGAAAAAGGGTTAATAATGTTAAAAAAAAAAAAAAAAACTTTTAAAAGGAGAGAGAGAAAAGGGAAAATAAGAAAATGAGAAGAAGGAGAAGCACAGGAATAACAACATATTTGGAAACAAGAGTCTCAACATTCTCCAAATTATAAAAAAGCTAAGGGGTGAGAGTGAGCAATAAAAAAGATTTTCAATTAAAAAGACCAAACAGAGACAGGGTGATGGCTTGAAAATATAATGCAATCAAGAACTTAATTTTGTTTTAGGAAAGATGAATTAGGAATTATTTCAGTTGAAAATAAGAAATTGAATGCTTAATTATAAAAACCTGATAATGAAAAAAAACTGCATCCCAGAGAGCAGAAGAAATTAGACTTTCACAGAAGTAGACTGCCTTTTACAAGAAATCAATGGAGTTCCTCAATGAAAGCTACTGATTTTTTTTCAACCCTTAATCTCAGGGAAATAAGATGGATTTCTCTTGCCTGAGCCTTCCCAACTGAGATAGATAATACTGGTGCTCTCAATCACTTCCTTCCACCCCCTTTATACAAAGAAGATTTTTGATTTCCAGTCATCGCCATAAGCTTTGCAGGGCATCCCACCCTCCATGCAGAGTATACCCCCCTAACTCATTGACAAAGTTGTTTTGGCATTGAAATATGAGCTCAAGTCAGCATGGCAACTGGAAGACAGAAATTCCTTAACTCCTACTCTCTTGCTGTTTTCCTTTATACTTACAAGAGCTGCATGTCCTAAATAGAGACCCTTCAACCTGGGTCCTGGAATGAGAAAACATATAATTGGAACTGCAGAAACAGGCTGTCAACAGTTGTCAACATGTAACATCATGAAAGAAGTAAATGCTTGTTTCCTTAATTATTGAGGTTGTTGTTGTTACCAACTAACACTCTTCCAATCTTTTAAAAAACAATTCTTATTTCAAGGAAGCCTGTGACATTTAACCATTCCTCTTCCTTTCCTTTTCTATTGCTGTTATCAGTCAATAGGAAGTTGGTAACTATAATTTTTTACTCTTTTTCTTACATAACCTTTAGGTCCCTCAAAACCTAGGTCTGCCTATAATGAGAACATAAGAGAGCTATTCAATTTAACTTTACTATTTTGCAAAGGAAGAAAATAAAGCCCTGAGCGATTAATGACCTTTCTCTCAAGGCCATACTATTCATAAGTAGCAAGGTCAGTTCTGGAACTGAGATCTTTTGATTTCCATTTCAGAGAACAATAAGTCATTTTCTCCCAAAATATAAAATTGTTATTTAAGGCATTTATACTAGCTTTTAAATGATGGACATGTAATCTTTGTTTTTTCAATACTTTATTTCTTAGAGTGAGTCCTTCCTTATTTTTTAAGTAACAAAATCTTACCAGTAAACTATAAATATTTTCCTTTAGAAATAAACCTATTAAACAATCCTAATATGGTCTCACGATTAACTCTATTTACCAGGTCTATTTTTGCTTAAAAAATTAGAATAATTTCTTCCTGTCTGTCTTAGAATTATTTTGCATATTAAATGAGAAAATAAATATAACATGATTTATCAACAAATATGTTACATTTATGGGAAATTTTTTAAGTATTGGATCTTGTTTATATAGAAAACTTGTATACAATCAGATTTTTTTAAAATAATGTGAAACTATGACAAAGGAAATATATTTTCAATAATAAGATGAAGCCAGATTATTCCCCAAGAGAGATCTTGAAAAAAGAACTAAATTTGTTTGATTATATGATTAGAGTTATCAATCTAACACAATCCTGATTAAAAGGCATTGTACACATAATATATTCACACATTGTAGACATTCAGGTTATACTATGAGGATCATTTTCACACTTACTATAGAATAATATAGTTCCTACTTAAAAACAAATGAGAAATTTTCTCATGATACTGAGTAGAAAGAAGAGTAGTTGTCTTAAGCAATTACTGTGATTTTGTTTCATGGACATTGAGAATTCTTTTTATTTAATTATATTTCTCCTTTAACTTTAGCTACTCAGAAGATTGGAGAAAAATTTATAGCCAGCTTCCAGAAAGTCTACAGTACTTTTGAGTCTGGGTCTTTAGCAGCATTCACGCTGTATAAATCAGAGCTACAGCTTCTCGTCAAACTGCCAGTCTTGGTATTATTCCTACCTCATCTTGCTAGAGTTCTTCAGTCCAATAGAATATGTTTTTTCCTCTGTGCATAATGGTATCACTGACTAACCCCACACAAGAAATATTTCCACATAAATTTTTAAAAGTGATCTGTAATTTCAAAAGCATGATACATATTTAAGGTGTTATTAACCCAGAAGCAAAATCATCTACTTCTACATAATATAAAAGAAACACATTCATATATTTTTCATAGGTCCAAAGAAACATAGTTATTACTATTTTACAATAGGGCAACAAACTTCAAATATCTTGCTGCATGACTGAATTTAATTCTCTTAAATTTAATTATATCACAAGAATATTTTCTATCTGTCACATAAGTCTCTGCACTAACAATAGCGTGATTCCACTGTCATACTGAACTTCCTGCAACTGGAGACATTAGTTCAATTAGTCACTGTTCTAAAAAGTATTCAATCAGGATCTCTTAAAGCGATAAATTAATTAAAGATTAGCTTGAGTGACGGTTTCTTTCTTAACAGGCGTGTGCTTCCTTTGGCTTAGGTTACTCT
This sequence comes from Lyroderma lyra, assembly GCA_004026885.1. Classification (NCBI taxonomy): domain Eukaryota; kingdom Metazoa; phylum Chordata; class Mammalia; order Chiroptera; family Megadermatidae; genus Lyroderma; species Lyroderma lyra. The sequence continues at coordinate 16,083 of PVJL010016255.1, forward strand.
AATCCTTTGTTGCTCACAACCCACCGAGAAATTATGTTTTAGTTTCGCCAATGTTCATCCTAAGTCATCCAGAGCCGATGATCCATGTCAACGTAGATCACACCTGGACTTAACACACTTGGTTGATAAATATGTTGACATCAGAGCAAGAAAGAAGAAATACTCCTCTTTTAACAACCAGAATTAATTGTCAGAGAAGAAAGTGATTTATTGAACTTTTTACATTAACTTAGAAATAGAATCATGTTTAAGCATGTAATTATTCAGTAACTGATTAGGGCCTAAGGTTAGCAAATCAGTACACAGTTTATTACATTTGATTATTCCTTTAGAATTCTTAAAGCAGTGAAATTATGACAAAGTCAATGAAATTAAGTACAGTAATTTAAAACTAAGATCAACACTCAAAATGTGGTTTCTTTGTTCCCACACCTCTTATGATTCCCAAACTATTTTTAAAACACTAAATATTAAAATATTGTGACTTTGACAAATAGCACCATATCTGACACCCAGTAGGCATTAAATATTAATAAATGTTGAATGAGTGAATGAATGAATAATGGAATAACTAAACTCCATGACATGGAAATTACAGATGTCCATATTTTTCAATAAAGATATTGAGGAACAGTAAATCAAAATAGCTTGTCATATCACCCAGCAAATAAATGTTGGTATTAGGCTTTGAATAAAATGACTTGACTATAAATTCACTTGATTAATCGCTGCAGAATGCTACAACATGTTCGTTAAGTTTATGAAGTTTATTTAGATTTGGGAGGCAGCAGGGAGTCCTGGTTAACTCAGTATTCAGGTCTTGAGGTAACAGACTTAGGTTCATTAGGATCTCTGTTAAACAGAGATAATAAGAGAACTCATTTAATCTTGCCCTGTGGTATATGGTAAAGGCTTTTTAAATAATAGCAATTATTATTATATAATAATTTGTAAAAATGAGGAATTATAGAACCATCTAGAATAGGAAAACTCTCAAAACCTGGGTTTATCAAAAATATAAAGCTGTAACTTTGCCATAAATATCCATTTCAAAGTAAATTTGTCTCCATATAATTTCCCCATAATCAAAAACTTTGTCATCACATTTTTGTTCAATTAAATTTCTCAAGGTAATTATGGCAAGCAACTTGTGACTTTTTTTTTTAATTCATTTTTATTGTTAGACTTAGTGGGGTGACATCTGTTAGCAAGGATTACATAGGCTTCAGGCATACAATTCCACGGCCATACCACCCTGAACACGCCCGATCTCGTCTGATCTCGTGAAACTTGTGACTTTTTAAAAGAATCTCAGACTACTGTTTTAGTTCTGCATTGGTAAAAGGAAACTTCCTTAAAATGTCCATTTAATTATGTTTTAAATTTTCTTGAAACTATCACAGACACAGATAACTCAAATATAGATAAGACTGAGAAGCTGCATGAATTTTCTGTCTTCTCTTTTCCACCACTAGATTTTTCTTGCTAATTCTAAAACTTAGATCAGAATCTTAATTCAAGCACTCATCCTCAAAAACATTTACTCAATTAAGCAAATTGCATAAATGGGAGAAATAATGTAAAGGACCAGTTATGTAGAAATGCCCAAGTATAAAAGAGTAATACAATTTTATTATTTCAACTGAAAAAAGAATAAAAACATGAAACCCACAAGATATAGCACAGTAGTCCAGTCAAGCAATATACAGGGTCAGGCAGAAGCAATGCCCTTTTTAAAGTAGTAAAAATATTGTTATGCTTTAGAATTACAAGCTTATGATTTTGTAATAAAAGATTGGGTATAGAGTATTTCTGCTGGACCCTATGTATAGAGTATTTGAGATACTCTATACATAACTGGTCATGGTACACTCCGTGTGGAGTTTAGCAATATCTATTTAATAACAACTTCTAAATTTAATTCTAGGGTTTTTTACCTAAAAAAAAAAAAACTCTCTATATGGTAAGAGTTCAATTTAAAAACAATTTGAATTTTTAATTTCCTGCATAATATTGTTGTTTTAGATAAAATAGAAAATATGGTGACAATAATACATACAAAATGACCCATTAAAATCACTTGAAATAGAACTTAAGCTGTTCGTTTAAAATGAAGAGGCAATGGTGGACCACAAGCTCCAGATTATTGTACTGAGACAAAAGAACATTATGATTCATTGTATAATATATGTTTCCTCCGGAGACACCAAATATTGAATGGGTCAAAGCTCCTCAGAAATGAAAAAAGAAAAACCATGGAGGAAAAGATTGCCAAATTGGCAATGACAACTTTTCTGTCTTTGTTTAAAAAACATCAACCCAGAAGTTTATCTCTTCCAACTAGTGTTTCCCTTATACCACTAGAAATCCATTGCAACATATATAAGAGCATAGATTTCTTGTAGTTTCACACCTTCATTTGTTGTTTTCAAAAAGTAACTGGCAGCAGACATTTTGACCAGCAAAATAATCAGTACGTAAAGGGATCCTCACAAAGGTAAGCACATAAAAATAGAAACTGAAAAATTTTTACTTTAAATACTAAATTTTTCTGAGACTTTTAAAGATATAATTTTCATGGGTTTTTTTATAGGACATTAATTTTCACTAAAATAATAGTATGCACCTTATATGAAATTTCAAAAGCCATAAAATGCATTAAGTTTGTGAAATTCTATATGTCAGAGAAAAACATTCATGCTAGTTACTTGAAACAATTACTCCATCCAATTACACAATCTGACATACCTTAACACATTTTGATCTTCATAATGAACAGAACACTGTCAAATGTATTCTGAGAGAATTGTTCTGTGGTATATTTTTATTATTAGTTTTATCTTCGTTTGTTTTTTTTTTAAGTTTTAAACTGTCATAGGAAAGTGACACTTAAAAATAACTATATGCACATATAATTGAATATTTAGTGCAATTTATTCCTAAGATTCTTTCAAGACCTGGATTGTTCAGCAACACACTCAACTCATGGATAGAGTTGACTATCAGAAAACCAGTCTGCACTGAAGTGCATGCATTGCTTTCCCAGAACTTTGATTATCATATACTTGAAATAAATTGCAAATTTTAAGCTAATTGAGAGTAGAAGACCTGGTTATCCCTCTTTTCTCTGTGGCGGTTCTTACTGCACATTATATAGATTATGGGAAGTAGTGCAAGACCACTCATCATGGGATGAAACAATTTAGTAGAATGTTGTTAAAACTAGGATATAGTAATTTATATTGTGTGACAATCTTTCTTTAAACTACAGTTGATGTTTGAAGAATGTGGGGCTTAGGCATACCAAACTCCTGCAGTCAAAAATCTGAGTTTAATTTTGACTCATAAATCATCCCTTGGTATCTACAGGGAGATTGGTTCCAGTGATTGGGACACTTCCAAAAAAAGAAATACTGACTAGTAATTATGCTTGTTTTCAGGGGTAACCATAAGGATGAAACTGCTATACTTAATCTTGGGCCTTTTGGCTCTTATTGCATGTTTCTCGGTAAGTCTCGTTAACCACAGCTGCATATTTTTCTCACAACAATTAGTTTAGTTTTTCATATTAATATTACCCCCCTTACATATCAGTAGCTATTAATTATTGATGAAATGTTATTCTAGTTTTTATTTTGAACTTAAATTGAAACTCTAATTTAATTTAAATTGACACATATGGCTCAGCTGCTACCATATTGAAGCATTTTAATCTATAATATCAGACTGCATTATACTAACATGTATAAATTGGGTACCCATACACTAGTTATTTCACAAGTAGAAAAATAAATGTATTGCAAATTTTTGATCCAATATACTTAAAGACACTATTCGAATATCCTTGAACATGCTAATTAATTTTATTGGGACTCTATCCTCATCTATACAAGGGCTGTCCAGAAAAAATCCAACCAATAAATGCCTCTATTTTTCATATTACATGGCTGGATACTTTCCTTATAGCCCTCATATAATAGGATAGTTAAAGTACAACAATTTTTCTCAACATAGGATTCATGGATCATCTACATCAGAGTAACATGACTGACTTATTAAAAACACAGTATGCCAAACCCCATCCCAGAATGAATGAGTATCTGAGAGTAGGACCTGGAATATTCATTTGCCAAGGATTCAGGCAACTTTAAAAAACTACAAGCATTTATATTAGCATTTACCATGTGTAAAGGAGTGGGTTAAGCACCACAGAAGCTACTAAATATTACAAGTTTCAAGGGATTAAAAAAAAAAAACCACAATTTTTTGTGTTTTAAGTAGTAGAATAATAACCAATTTCAAGATATAGGTAGATTAATTTCAGTGTTCAGCAAAGGAGATTAATTCCAGAGTAATTGCTACCAAATAACTGTAAAACTTACCATATCAAGCGGAAAAAATGAAACTTTTTTTTCAGAAAAAGATGAGGACTTCCACAGAGCAGGCAACATTAAATTATACCATTCTGAAGCATGAAATAATGCTTCTTCCATCTACTCTCAGAAACTTGAATAAAACCAGGCCATTAGATAGGTCGCTCAGGTAGTTTGACCTTGGCAATATTACTATTGCATTATAGATGTGACATGCTTTTTCATAAACCAATAAACATACTGGTATTTTTAAATGGTCATATTATGTCTTACTCATCTGATCTTAAAGCTCATTTTCAATATTTTCATACCCTGAGAATATAAGAAAAGAACTCTATCTTATTTTAAAGATTCAGGCTTTAATTATCTGAACAATTATTTTCTTTTTGCAAAAATATCACTGAGAGTTTCAATAATATAAGCACTTTAGCATGAGCAGTTTAAGTAGAAATGTCTTTTCCCAACTTAATTATATGACAGTCATGATAATTAATAATGTGGGCAGGATAAGGAATAATGTTGATCTAGTCATCTTTTGAGTGTTCATTCTGTTGTAGGTAAATTGCTGAATGTTTTACAGATATTCTTTCATTTAATCCTCAAAGAAAGCCTGACAAAGGGACTACCATTAAGCCCAAAACATAAATAAATTTAGATTCTATGTATCCATGTCTTAGTTGGGCTGTTCCTAAATCAAGTAATGCAGGAGATTACCTCTAATTATAGCCCTTTGAGTAGGTAATTTCTTTCTAACATAGTATTTTCATCATTTTTACCAAGTTCATTACTTTTCTCCAGTTGTGAATAGGAAGCTAATTACTGTAATTGGGTTAAGAGATCAGGAAAAGAACAGATATTTTCTATAAAGATTTTTTTCATTAGATATAACTTTTAGATCAATATCAGGATATCCTAAGGAGACAAAAGCACTTTCAGCTAATTCTGTCTCAACAATGAAAACAATGTAAAATATTTTCCCACATTTGGGATTTTGTCTTTTTGCCGATTAAAAATCAAGTCCTGAACTTTTCAAACACCCTGACTAGCCTTTATATTGTCAGCCTTTGGGTTGGCTCTCCATAATTCAATAAGCATT
>PVJL010016256.1:6459-21667 GCA_004026885.1 Lyroderma lyra
TTTCTGAGGAACCTCCATACTGCCTTCCACAGTGGTTGTACCAGTTTGCACTCCCACCAGCAGTGTACCAGAGTTCCTTTTTCTCCACATCCTCTCCAGCACTTGTTATTCCTTGTCTTGTTGATAATAGCCATTCTCACAGGTGTGAGGTGGTATCTCATTGTGGTTTTGATTTGCATTTCCCTGATAGCTAATGAGGGTAAGCATTATTTCATATGTCTGCCTGCCATTTGTATTTCTTCGTGGGAGAAGTGTCTGTTCAGTTCTTCTGCCAAATTTTCAATTCGGTTGTTTGATTTTTGTTGTTGTTAAGTCTTATTAGTTCTTTATATATTTTAGTTATTAGAACCTTATCTGATGCGTTATTTGCAAATATTTTCTCCCACTCAGTTGGCTGTCTCTTTGCCTTGTTGATGGTTTCTTTTGCTGTGCAGAAGATTTTTAGTTTGATATAATCTCATTCATTTATTTTTGCTTTTACTTCCCTTGCCTTGACAGGTTCATGAAGTCTTCCTTGAGTCCTAGGTCCATAAGTTTAGTACCAATGTCTTCTTCTATACAGTTTATTGTTGCAGGTCTTATATGAAGATCTTTAATCCATTTAGAGTTAATTTTTGTATATGGAGAGAGTTCACAGCTCAGGTTCATTCTTTTGCATATGTTTTTCCAGTTTTCCCAGCACCACCTACTAAAGAGGCTGTCTTTTCCCCATTGTACGTTTTTTGCTCCTTTATCGAAAATTATTTGTCCATATATTTGTGGGTTTATTTCTGGGTTTTCAGTTCTATTCCATTGGTCTCTATTTCTGTTCTTCTGCCAGGACCAAGCTGTTTTGACTATTGATGCTTTGTAATATAAATAGAAGTCAGGAAATGTAATGCCACCAGCCTTGTTCTTTTTATGTAGTATTGCTTTGGCATTTCGAGGTCTTTTATGGTTCCATATAAATATAATAATTCTTTTATCTATTTCACGAAAGTATGATTGTGGGATTTTGATGGGTATTTCATTAAATCTGTATATTGCTTTGGGCAGAATGGCCATTTTAACAATATTAAGTCTTCCTATCCATGAACAGGGGATATTTTTCCACCTCTTAAAGTCTGTTTCAATTTCTTGGAAAAGTGTCTTATAGTTCTCTGTGTATAAGTCTGTCATGTTGTTTGTTAAGTTAATTCCCAGGTATATCATTCTTTTTGTTGTGATAGCAAAAGGAATTGACTCCCTTATTTCTTTTGTTGTGGATTCGTTGTTTGTATAAAGGAATGCTGTTGATTTTTGTACATTTATTTTGTATCCTGCAACTTTACTATATTCATTAATTGTTTCTAATAGTTTCCTGGTAGAATCTTTGGAATTTTTTATATAAAGGATCATGTCATCCGCAAATAGTGACAATTTGACCTCTTCTTTCCCAATTTGGATACCTTTGATTCCTTTCTCTTGCCTGATTGCTGTGGCTAGAACTTCCAGTACTATATCAAATAACAGTGGTGACAGGGGGCATCCCTCTCTTGTTCCTGATTTTAGGGGAATAGGTTTCAGCTTTTCTCCATTCAGTATGATGTTAGCCGAGGGTCTCTCATATATGGCCTTTATTATGTTGAGATACTTTGCTTCCATACCTATTTTGTTTAGTGTTTTGATCATAAATGGATGTTGTACCTTGTCAAATGCTTTTTCTGCATCAATTGAAATGACCATATGGTCTTTATCTTTTATTTTGTTTATGTGGTGTATCACATTGATTGATTTTCGTATGTTGAACCATCCTTATGCTCCCGGGATGAATCCCACTTGATCATGATGTATGATCTTTTTGATGCATTGTTGTATTCTGTTTGCTAATATTTTGTTCATGATTTTTGCATCTGTGTTCATCAGAGATATTGGTCTACAGTTTTCTTTTTTTGTGTTGTCTTTGCCAGGCTTTGGTATTAGAGTAATGTTGGCCTCATAGAATGAGTTAGGAAGTATTGCTTCCTCTTCAATTTTTTGGAAGAGTCTGAGGAGGATAACCATTAATTCTTTGAATGCTTGGTAGAACTCGTTGGTGAAACCATCTGGTCCAGGGCTTTTGCCTTTAGGGAGATTATGGATAGTCATTCCAATCTCATTGCTATTGATAGTCTATTTAGATTATCTAGTTCTTCTTGGTTTAGTCTTGGCAGGCTATAAGTTTCTAGAAACTAGTCCATTTCTTCTAGATTGTTAAATTTTGTGGCATAAAGTCCTTCATAATATTTTCTTATAATCCTTTGAATTTCTGTGTTATCAGTGGTAATTTCTCCCCTTTCATTTCGAATTTTGTATATTTGTGTCCTTTCCTTTTGTCCTTTGATTAGTCTCGCCAGGGTTTTGTCAATTTTGTTGATTTTCTCAAAGAACCAGCTCTTTGTAATATTAATTTTTTCTATTGTCTTTCTGTTCTCTAATTGGTTTAGCTTTGCTTTAATTTTTATTATTTCTTTCCTTCTGCTGATTTTGGGTTTTGTCTGCTCTTCTTTTTCGAGTTCTTTAAGATGGGATACTAAGATGTTTGCTTGTGATTTTTCATGTTTCTTAAGGTAGGCGTGCATTGATATAAATTTCCCTCTCATCACAGATTTCGCTATGTCCCAATAATTCTGGTATGTTGTATTTTCATTGTCAGTAATTTGTATATATTTTTTAATCTCATCTTTTATTGTTTTTTTATCCAGTCCTTTTTAAATAAGCTGTTCTTCATCTCCATGTATATGTGTTTATTTCTGCTTTCCTTTTACAGTTGATCTCCAATTTCAAAGCATGGTGGTCTGAGGATAAACATGGTATAATTTCCATCATCTTGAATTTGCTGAGGCTAATTTTGTGTCCCAGCATGTGGGATATCTTTGAGAATATTCCATGTGCACTATAAAAGAAGGACTAGTCTCCTTTTGCTGGATGAAGTGTCCTGCTAATATCAATTATGGCCAATTGCTGTAATGTGTCATTCAGTGCTGATGTTTCCTTATTTATTTTCTGTTTGGTTGATCTGTCCATGGCTGTTAGTGACGTTTTTATGTCTCCCACAATGATTGTGTATTCATCAGTTTCTTCGTTCAAATCTGTTAGTAGTTTCTTTGTCTCTTATGGTGCATCCTGGTTAGGAGCATATATATTAATTAGTGTCAAGTATTATTGTTGCTGTATTGTGCCTTTTATCATTATGTAATATCCGTCCTTGGCTTTTACTACCCCTTTTAACCTGACGTTTATTTCATTAGGTATAAATATGGCAATTCCTGCTTTTCTCTGGTCACCATTTGGTTGAAGTATTGTTTCCCATCCTTTCACTCTGAGTCTGTGTTTGTCCTAATGGCTGAGGTGGGTTTCTTGGAGACAGCACATAGGTAGATTCTGTTTTTTAATACAGTCTGCCACTCTGTGTCTTTTTAGTGGTGAGTTCTGTCCATTAACATTTAGAGTGATGATTGATATAGGAGGATTTCCTGTGACCATTACTTATTTCTTTGTTTGATTTGTTTTATTTTTGTTTCTTTCCTGTTCCCCCAACTTTGTTCCATTTTTCTTGATGTTTAGTTTCAGATGAAAAAGACTCTTTCAGTGTTTCTTGGAGTGCTGGCCTTGTCCTGGAAAATTCTCTCACCTTCATATCTGAAAAATGATTTTCCTGGATAATTATTATTAGCTATAAGAAACTCTCTTTTCTGTTTTTGTATATCGGATTCCAGCCTCTTCTGGCTTGCTGCTTTTCTGCTGAGAATTAGGATACCATCCTGGTGGGTTTTCCTCTAAAAGTTATAGTTCATTTTTCCTTTGTTGCCTTGAGAATTGTTTCTTTCTCTTTAGTTTTGGATATCTTTAGTTCCATGTGTCTTGGAGAAGATCTATCATGGTCCAGGTTTCCAGGGGACCTGTTTCCTTTTTCTACTTGTGGTTCCAGGTCTTTCCATAGGTTTGGAAAGTTCTCATCTAGTATTTTTTTGAGTGTGCTCTCTGTAGAACGCTCTACTCATTCTTCGATTTCTATTATCCTGATGTTGTTTTGTCTCATGGAGTCAGATAGTTCTTGCAGAATTCTTTCAATCCTTTTGCTTCTATATTCCCTCCCTTCTTCTTTCTTCGCTGTTTCCATGTTCTGATTTTCAATATCAATAATTAATTCCTCCATGTGGTTGGCCCTGTTTCTTATGGCAGTATTTAGTTTCTCACTTCTTTTATTGTACTATTTATCTCTCACATTTCTATCTCAATCTTCCTGAGGGTTTGAATTTCATTGTTAAATTGTTCCTTTTTTCCATGGAGTTTTGATTTATGTCATTCATCTCCTAATTATGTTGTTGAAATCAGCCATGGTGCTCTGCCAGTATGTTTTCATTTCTCTCAGAGCCTTTTGAATGGCTACTTGAAGTTCTCTGTCACTTATGCCAGAAACTTCTAGATCTAAGTGGCTGTCTTTATAAATTTCCTGATATTTTTGAGGAGTTTTAGTTTTAAGGAATTCATCCTGTATGCTGGGTTCTTCCTTGTTGGCATGAGTGCGTTATGTTCAGTAGTAGTGCACTGAAGCCCAGATTGTTACTTTTGTGGAGTCTTGGTGTGGGCAGACATAAGGTGGCACTGCAGGGGGCAAGTTTTGAGAGAGAGAGGTGTTGTCTATTTTTTATTTCTGGTCTTCTGCTACATTTGGAATCAGTGGGCATCTGTTGTGGTCTCTTTGCTTCCTGCATTTTGTTGGTGGGGGTGGCTGTAGGAAAGGTAACATGCCAAGAAAACGCACACTGGCACAACTCCTCATTCTACCTTATGCATGGGAAACTGGGTGAAGCGGGCCAAGGCTGCTCCTGCTGGCTAGGGCCAGTGGTATAAAAACTGCCTTTCTTTCCAGGCCTGTTCGAGCCACCAAGTGCTGGGACAGAGTCTGTGGACTGAAACTAATTTTAGGAGCCAGGACATGCGAGCAGGGATGCACACATGTCTCAAGCTGTTGTTTTAACCCCACGGTACAAAGTGACCCAGTGTGTGTTTGCAGCGGACGGTATGGCAACAGTAGCCCCATGCAGGAGCCGCAGGAGCAGCGCCAGCAGCAGGTCAACCGTCACAGCGGGCATGAATGGAAGCCGCAGCCTAGTTCAGGGGTCGTGTGCTGTTCACTTGCAGCCAGCTAGCCCCTGCAGTGGGCTGCAACCAGGAACTGCGGGCTGCGATCAAGAACCCCAGGCATGCGCAGGAGCCATGCGTGCCTGCAGTGTGTTTCCCAAGAGAGCCTAGAGCCACAATGTCGTCTGTGCAGTTCAGAGTCCTTGCTCTGCCCTGCTAACACTCAAAAGTTACAGAGGTTGGCTCCCAAACTCTGTTCGCAACTCGCCGCTCCAATTTCCAACTCCCCAGCCCAGCTCCCCAAAGACTCCCACTGTTCTGCCACTTTGCTAGGGCTTTTCCTCTTGTCACCTCTTGTCCTCTCCCCCTCACAAGCACTGCACTGCTCTTGGATGGTAACCTCCGATCAGGTCCTGTTGCGATTTGTATTTGATCCCTCCCCTCTCTCCGACTCGCCCCCTTTTCTCCAAACTTCAGGTGTTTACTTGCAATACATGGACTTCTCAGCTGCTCTTTTTGTCACTCAGAGTCTTCTTTCTTGGATCCTAGGGGCCGTTGAATTGTGATTTCTGGGAGAGACTTTAGGGACCGCCTATCCAGTCACAGTCTTGCACTCCAACCTACAAGCATTGAAGAGATTTTTATGAACATTAACAAAATTAAAAGGTTATATTTAATTTGTGGAACCAGCAACAGTAAGTCATGTAATGTCTTCTCTTCTGGTTATTGGGTTCCCCTGATTATTGACATAATGTGAAAAGTTCATGAGGGATCTGAAAATCCAAGTTGGAATGTTTTATTCAAAGAGAGAAGTATGGGCATGGCAGATTAATGTAGCAGCGTCCAAGGCCCACAGTTGCCCTGAACTTTGGGTTAGCTCTTCTTATACGGAAAATGTATAAGAAGATTCTTATACAGGCAGATTCTTCGATATCAAGATGTGGTCACCTGTAAAAAAATCACAGGTAGAATCGGGCCACAGTAAACTTTTCCTTGCAGCTAGCCAAGCTCATGTAAACTTGTTTTCCGATTTCAGGCTCACGGTAGACAGAGCAGTAGCCATATGAGTTCTTTTATTTGTAGCTAACTAAGCTCACCTAAACTTGGTTCCTGCTAGCCCCCTCAAGTTTATTTGTATTAACTCTTTTGCTGTCTAATCACTTTCATCTGCCCAAATTCACAGTTCCTTCTTGAGAACATGTGGGACACATAAAAACAATCACTATGCTCGATTTCATTTAACATCTAACTTTATTTCAACTTTCAAATTTAATTAAAACATGGCACTATTACTGTGAAGAATCAAATTTCGATAAAATAAGTGTGTCATTTTTAGAATTTTCCTAAGAAAAAGCAAGAGATTAATCAAGATTTTCCAAAAAGCAAAGGACTCCCAGATCTTTGAGTAGAATAGAAGTGTTAAGTTAAACAAGTGTTTTGAATTACCACTTTCACTAAAGGACAATCATTTACGTGAGTGGTATCTAACATTTTGTCTTCCCTGGGCCACATTGGAAATAGAATCCCTTAGGTAACACATAAAATACACTAATCCTAACAATAGCTCATAAGATATAACAAAAAAAAATGCCACAAGTTGTTACCTTTTAGATATTTGTATTGGTCTACATTCAAAGCCATCCTGGGCTACAGGTTGGTCAGGCCTGCCTTATATGAAGCTCGTTGGATATTTTACTTCTAAAATATTGAGGAAAATTTTTAAAATTCATTTTTATTGTTAGACTTATTGGGTTTATATCTGTTAGCAAGGATTACATAGGTTTCAGGCTTAGAGTTCTACAGTGCATTGTCAACTTGTATAATAATTTCACCACCTAATATGACCTCCCTTTCCATCACCTTATATTTAGCTTCCAACCCTCCTCTCCCACCCCCTACCTTTTCTCCCCTCTCTAAACCACTCTTCCCCAAATAAATATTAAACTATTGATTGTGTCCATGGGTTATTTGTTTGTTCATTTCTTTTTTTCTTTGCTTTCAGTTTTATATTCTGCATATGAGTGAAATCATGCAGTTCTTTGTTTTTTCTGTCTGGCTTACTGTGTCTTTTCATTGGTGAGTTCGGTCCATTAACATTTAGAGTGATGATTGATACGGGAGGATTTCCTGTGACCATTACTTATTTCTTGGTTTGATTTGTTTTATTTTTGTTTCTTTCCTGTTCCCCCAACTTTCTTCCATTTTTCCTGATGTTTTGTTTCAGGTCGAAAAGACTCTTTCAGTATTTCTTCGAGTGCTGGCCTTGTCCTGGCAAATTCCCTCAGCTACTGTGTGTCTGAAAATGACTTTATTCCACCTTCATATCTGAAAAATAAATTTGCTGGATAAATTATTATTAGCTATAAGTTACTCTGTTTTCAGTTTTTGTATATTGGATTCCACCCTCTTCTGGCTTGCTGCATTTCTGCTGAGAAATACGATGCCATCCTGATGCATTTTCCTCTAAAAATTATAGTTCTTTTTTTCCCTGGCTGCCTTGAGAATTGTCTCTTTCTCTTTAGTTTTGGATATCTTTAGTACCATGCATCTTGGAGAAGATCTGTCATGGTCCAGGTTTCCAGGGGACCTGTTTTCTTTTTCTACTTGTGGTTCCAGGTCTTTCCATACGTTTGGAAAGTACTCATCTAGTATTTGTTTGAGTGTGCTCTCTGTAGAACGCTCTACCTATTCTTTGATTTCTATTATCCTGATGTTGTTTTGTCTCATGGAGTCAGATAGTTCTTGCAGAATTCTTTTAATCCTTTTGCTTCTATATTCCCTCCCTTCCTCTTTCTTAGCTGTTTCCATGTTCTGATTTTCAATATCAATAATTATTTCCTCCATGTGGTTGGCCCTGTTTCCGATGGCAGTATTTAGTTTCTCACTTCTTTGATTGTACTATTTATCTCTCACATTTCTATCTCAATCTTCCTTAGGGTTTGAATTTCTTTGTTAAATTGTTCCTTTTGTTCATGGAGTTTTGATTTATGTCATTCATCTCCTTAATTATGTTGTTTAAATCAGCCATGGTGCTCTGCCAGTATGTTTTCATTTCTCTCAGAGTCTTTAGAATGGCTACTTGAAGTTCTCTGTCACTTATGCCAGAAACTTCTAGATCTAAGAAGCTGTCTTCAAATATTTCCTGATCTTTTTGAGGAGTTTTAGTTTTAAGGAATTCATCCTGTATGCTGGGTTCTTCCTCATTGGCATGAGTGCGTTATGTTTAGTAGTAGTGCACCAAAGCCCAGATTGGTAATTTTGCGGAGTCTTGGTGTAGGGCCGACACAAGGTGGCACTGCAGGGGGCAAGTTTTGGGAGAAAGGGGTTGTCTATTTCTTTTTTCTGGTCTCCTGCTACATTTGGAGTCAGTTTGCATCGGTCGTGGTCCCTTTGCTTCCTGCATTTTGTTGGTTGGTGTGGCTGTAGGAAAGGTAAGATGCCAAGAAAAGGCATACTGGCACAACTCCTCCTTCTGCCCCATGCTGGGAAAGCTGGTTGATGCGGGCAGAGGCTTCTCCTGCTGGTTAGGGCACATGCTATAAAAACTGCCTTCCTTTCCAGGCCTGCTCCAGCGACCAAGTGTTGGGGCAGAGTCTGTGGACTCAAACTAATTTTAGGAGCCAGGGGCATGCGAGCAGTCCTGCACACATGTCCGAAGGTGTTATTTTGGCCCTGCGGTAGGAAGGGAGCCAGTTTGTGTTTGCAGCGGGCGGTATGGCAACTGTAGCCCCATGCAGGAGCCGCACGAGCAGCGCCAGCAGCAGTTCAACCTTCACAGCGGGCAGGAATGGAAGCCGCAGCCTAGTGCAGGGGTCGTGCGCTGTTCGCTTGGCAGCCAGCTAGCCCCCGCAGGGTGCCGCAACCAGGAACTACGGGCTGCGACCAGGAAACCCTGGCCTGCGCAGGAGCCATGCGTTCCTGCCTTGTGTTTCCCAAGAGAGCCTAGAGCCACAATGTCGTCTCTGCAGTTCAGAGTCCTTGTTCTGCCCTGTTAACAATCAAAAGTTACAGAGGCTGGCTCCCAAGCTCTGTCCCCAATTCGCCGCTCCAAATTCCAGCTCCCCAGCCCAGGTCCTTAATGTCTCCCACTGTTCTGTCACTTTTCTAGGGCTTTTCCTCTTGTCACCTCTTGTCCTCTCACCCTCCCAAGCACTGCCTGCTACTGGATGGTCACCACATATCGGGTCCTGTTGTGATCTGTATTTGATCCCTCCCCTCTCTCCGACTCGCCCCCTTCTCTCCAACCTTCAGGTGTTTACTTGCAATACATGGACTTCTCAGCTGCTCTTTTTGTCACTCAGAGCAGTCTATCTTGGATCCTGGGGGCCATTCAATTGTGATTTCTGGGAGAGACTTTAGGGACCGCCTATCCAGTCACCATCTTGCACTCCAACCTCCAAGCATTGAAGAGATTTTTATGAACATCAACAAAATTAAAAGGTTATATTTAATTTGTGGAACCAGCAACAGTTTGTCATGTAATGTCTTCTCTTCTGGTTATTGGGTGCCCCTGATTATTGACAGAATGTGAAAAGTTCATGAGGGATCTGAAAATCCAAGTTGGAATGTTTTATTCAAAGAGAGAAGTATGGGCATGGCAGATTAATGTAGCAGGGTCCAAGGCACACAGTTGCCCTGAACTTTGGGTTAGCTCTTCTCATACAGAAAATGTACAGGGAGATTCTTCAATATCAGGTTGTGGTCACCTGTAAAAAATCACAGGTAGAATCGGGCCACAGTAAACTTTTCCTTGCAACTAGCCAAGCTCAGGTCATCTCATTTTCCGAGATCAGGCTCATTGTAGACAGAGCAGTAGCCATATGAGTTCTTTTATTTGTAGCTAACTAAGCTCACCTAAACTTGGTTCCTGCTAGCCCCCTCAAGTTTGTTTGTATTAACTCTTTTGCTGTCTAATCACTATCATCTGCCCAAATTCACAGTTCCTTCTTGAGAACATGTGGGACACATAAAAACAATCACTATGCTCGATTTCATTTAATATCTAACTTTATTTCAACTTTCAAATTTAATTAAAACCTGGCATAATTACTGTGAAGAATCAAACTTCAATAAAATAAGTGTGTCATCTTTTAGAATTTTCCTAAGTAAAACCAAAGAATAATCAAGATTTACCAAAAAGCCAAGGATTCACACAGATCTTTGAGTAGAATAGAAGTGTTAAGTTAAACAAGTGTTTTGAATTATCACTTTCACTAAAGGACAATCGTTTACGTGAGTGGTATCTAACACTTTGGCTTCCCTGGGCCACATTGGAAATAGAATTCCTTGGGTAACACATAAAATACACTAATACTAACAATAGCTCATAAGATACAACAAAAAAATGCCACAAGTTGTTACCTTTTAAGTATTTGTATTGGGCTACATTCAAAGCCATCCTGGGTCACAGGTTGGTCAGGCCTGCCTTATATGAAGCTCCTTGGATATTTTACTTCTAAAACATTGGAGAAAATTTTTTAAATTCATTTTTATTGTGAGACTTATTGGGAGGACATCTGTTAGCCAGGATAACATCGGTTTCATGCATACAATTCTACAGTGCATTGTCAACTTACTGTATAATAAGTTCACCACCCAGTGTGAGTTCTCTTTCCATCACCTAATAATTAGCTTCCCCTCTGTCCTCCCACACACCCTCCACTTTTTTCCCTCCCTAAACCACTCATTCCCAAATAAAAATTGAACTATTGATTATGTCAATGGGTTGTTTGTTTTTTTGTTCATTTCTTATCTCTTTGTTCCTTTCAGGTTTATATTCCGCATATGAGTGAAATCATACAGTTCTTTGTTTTTTCCGTCTGACCTATTTCACTAAGTATGATGATCTTCAGGTTCATTCATTTTGTTGCAAATGTCACTATTTCATCTTTTCTCATAGCTGAGTAATATTCCATTTGGTATATGTACCACAGCTTCTTTATCCAGTCGTCTGTCGCAGGGCAGTTTGTTTGTTTTCATGTTATGTGCACTGTAAACAGTGCTGCAATGAACATTGGGGGACAATAGTCTTTGTGGACAAATGTTTTTAGGTTTTTTGGTAGACACCCAGGAGTCAGATTGCTGGGTCAATTGGGAACTCCATTCTCAGTTTTCTGAGGAATGTCCACACTGCCTTCCACAGTGGTTGTACTGGTTTTCATTCCCAACAGCAGTGTACCGGAGTCCCTTTTTCCCCACATCCTCTCCAGCACTTGTTATTTCTAGTCTTGTTGATAATTGCCATTCTAATAGCTGTGAGGTGATACCTCATTGTGATTTTGATTTGCATTTCCCTGATAGCTAATGAGGTTGAGCATTTTTTCATTTGTCTGCTGGCCATTTGCACTTCTCCGTGGGAGAAGTGCCTGTTTAGATCTTCTGCCCAGTTTATAATTGCGTTGTCCATTTTTTTGTTATTAAGCCTTATTAGCTCTTTATATATTTTAGGTATTAGACCCTTATCTGATGCGTTATTGGCAAATATTTTCTCCCATTCTGTTGGCTGTCTCTTTGCCTTGTTGATGGTTTCTTTTCCTGTGCAGAAGCTTTTCAGTTTGATAAAATCCCATTCATTTATTTTTGCTTTTACTTTCCTTGCCTTTGAGGTCAGGTTCATGAAGTCTTCCTGGAGTCCTAAGTCTATAAGTTTAGTAGCAATGTTTTCTTCTATACAGTTGATTGTTGGAGGTCTGATATGAAGGTCTTGAATCCATTTCGAGTTAATTTCTGTATACGGAGAGAGTTCACACTAAAGTCCATTATTTGCATATATTATTCCAGTTTTCCAAGCACCACCTACTAAAGAGGCTGCCTTTTCCTCATTGTATGTTTTTCTCCTTTATCGAAAATTATTTGTCCAAAAATTTGTGGGTTTATTTCTGGGTTTTCAGTTCTATTCCTTTGGTCTATATTTCTCTTCTTCTGCCAGTACCAAGTTGTTTCGACTATTGATGCTTAGTAATATCAATTGGAATCAGGGATGGTAATGCCACCAGCCTTTTCTGTTTATGTAGTATTTCTTTGACAATTCAAGGTCATTTATGTTTCCATATAAATTCACTAGATAAAATTCTTTTATCTATTTCATGAAAGTATGATTGTGTGGTTTTCATGGGTATTGCATGAAATATGTATATTGCTTTAGGAGAATGTCCATTTTAACAATGTTAAAATTTCCTATCCATGAACAGGGGATATTTTTCCACCTCTTAAAGTCGGTTTCAATTTCTTTCAAAAGTGTCTTATACTTTTCTGTGTGTAAGTGTGACCCTCTCTTCATTTACTTAAACCTCTTAGTATTTCATTCATTTTGTTTTCATAGCAAAGGGAATTGATTCCCTCATTTCTTTTTCTGTGGATTTGTTGTTTGTATACAGGAATGCTGTTGATTTTTTTAAGTTTATTTTGTATCCTGCGACTTTACTCTATTTGTTTATTGCTTCTAATAGATTCCTGGTAGAATCTTTGGAATTTTTTACATAAGGCGTCATGTCATGGGCAAATAGTGACAATTTGACCCCTTCTTTCCAAATTTGGATACCTTTGATTCCTTTCTCTTGCCCGATTGCTGTGGCTGGAACTTCCATTAATAATTCAATAACAGTGGTGACAGGGGCATCCCTGTCCTGTTCCTGATTTTAAGGAATAGGATTCAGCTTTTCCCCATTGAGTATGCTGTTTGCCGAGGCCTTGACATATATGGCCTTTATTATGTTGAGATGCTTTCCTTCTATACCTATTTTATTTTGTGTTTTGATCATAATTGGATGCTGTATGTTCTTGAAGGCATTTTCTGCATCAATGGGAAATGGTCATACGTCCTTTATCTTTGATTTTGTTTATGTGGTGTATCACATAGATTGATTTTCGTATGTTGAACCATCCTTGTGCTCCTGGGATGAATACCACTTGATCTTGAGGTATGATCTTTTTGATGCATCGCTATATTCTGTTTGGTAATATTTTGTTTAGAATTTTTGCATCTTTGTTCATCAGAGATACTGGCCTATACTTTTCTTTCTTGTTATTGTCTTTGCCAGGCTTTGGTATTACAGGAGTGTTGGCCTCATAGAACGAGTTAGGAAGTAGTGCTTCTTCTTCAATTTTTTAGAGGAGTCTGAGGAGGATAGGTGTTTATAATTCTTTGAATGCTTGGTAAAACTCACTGGTGCAACGATCTGGTCCATGGCTTTTGCCTTTAGGGAGATTATGGATAGTCATTTTAATCTCTTCACTATGAATTGGTCTATTTAGATTATCGAGATCTTCTTGGTTCAATCTAGGTAAGCTATAAGGTTCTCGAAACTTGTCCATTTCTTCTAGGTTGCTAAATTCATTGGCATAAAGTTCTTCATAAGATTTTCTTATAATCCTATGTATTTCTGTGGTATCGTGGTAATTTCTCACCTTCATTTCTAATTTTGGATATATGTGTCCTTTCTTTTCATCCTTTGATTGGTCTCGCCAAGTTTTTGCAATTTTCATCACTTTCTCAAAGAACCAGCTCCTTGTAATATTAATTTTTTCTATTGTCCTCCCGTTCTCTGATTGATATAGCTCTGCTTTAATTTTTATTATATCTTTTCTTCTGCTGACTTTGGGATTTGTGTGCTCTTCTATTTCTAGTTCTTTAAGATGGTATGTTAAGTTGTTTCCTTGTGATTTTTCTTTGTTCTTAAGACAGGCCTGTATGGATATAAATTTCCCTCGTATCACTGCTTTCGCTGTGTCCCAATAATTCTGGTGTGTTGTATTTTCATTGTCAGTAATTTGTATATATTTTTTAATCTCATCTTTTATTGTTCATTTATCCAGTCCTTTTTAAATGAGCTGTTCTTCATCTCCATGGATATGTGTTTTTTTCTACTTTCCTTTTACAGTTGATCTCCAATTTCAAAGCATGTTGGACTGAGGATACACATGGTATAATTTCAATCATGTTGAATTTGCTGAGGCTACTTTTGTGTCACAGCATGTGGGATATCTTTGAGAATGTTCCATGTGCACTAGGAAAGAAGGAATAGTCTCCTTTTGCTGGATGAAGTGTCCTGCTATTATCAATTATGGCCAATTGCTGTAATGTGTCATTCAGTGCTGATGTTTCCTTATTTATTTTCTGTTTGGTTGATTTGTCCATGGCTGTTAGTGCGGTGTTTAAGTCTCCCACAATGATTCTGTTTTCATCAGTTTCTCCTTTCAAATCTGTTAGTAGTTTCTTTGTCTCTTTTGGTGCATCCTGGTTAGGAGCATATATATTAATTAGTGTCAAGTATTATTGTTGCTGTATAGTGCCTTTTATCATTATGTAATATCTGTCCTTGTCTTTTACTATCCCTTTTATCCTGACGTTTATTTCATTAGGTATAAGTATGGCAACTCCTGCTTTTCTCTGGTCACCATTTGGTTGAAGTATTGTTTCCATCCTTTCACTCTGAGTCTGTGTTTGTCCTAATGGCTGAGGTGGGTTTCTTGGAGACAGCACATAGGTAGATTCTGTTCTTTAATACAGTCTGCCACTCTGTGTCTTTTTAGTGGTGAGTTCGGTCCATTAACATTTAGAGTGATGATTGATATAGGAGGATTTCCTGTGACCATTACTTATTTCTTGTTTTGATTTGTTTTATTTTTGTTTCTTTCCTGTTCCCCCAACTTTGTTCCATTTTTCCTGGTGTTTTGTTTCAGGTCGAAAAGACTCTTTCAGTATTTTTTGGAGTGCTGGCCTTGTCCTGGCAAATTCCCTCAGCTTCTGTGTGTCTGAGAATGTCTTTATTCCACCTTCATATCTGAAAAATAATTTTGCTGGATAAATTATCAGCTATAAGTTACTCTTTTTTCTGTTTTTGTATATTGGATTCCACCCTCTTCTGGCTTGCTGCATTTCTGCTGAGAAATACAATGCCATCCTGATGCGTTTTCCTCTAAAAATTATAGTTCTTTTTTCCCTGGCTGCCTTGAGAATTGTCTCTTTCTCTTTAGTTTTGGATATGTTGAGTACCATGTGTCTTGGAGAAGATCTATCATGGTCCAGGTTTCCAGGGGACCTGTTTCCTTTTTCTACTTGTGGTTCCAGGTCTTTCCATAGGTTTGGAAATTTCTCATCTAGTATTTGTTTGAGTGTGCTCTC
>PVJL010016257.1:0-14029 GCA_004026885.1 Lyroderma lyra
TCTATTAATATCCTGGAGAGGAGAAGCACCAGCCCCTCCACGGAGGTCTTGGAGATGAGAACTTTGAGCAACTGCTCCCCTCACTGTGCTATGGAATGGACTTTTCCAGGGGTCCCTGGGACCTCTCCCCACTTGCTGCAGAATGGACTCTTCCATCAATAAGGTCTGTGACAAGATCTTGGTGGCAGCAGGGTCCAGGTGGCAGCACCTTTCTTGTGAATTCAAGCATTAAACAGATTCCTATCCTTGCTTTCGTGATCTGCTGCATAACGGTCTTCATCTTCCATTTATTACACGCAGTATCTGCGTCGCTCTACAAGTCAGACATTTGAGGTGGTGCTAGTATTATTCCTATTTTAGGATCCCGTGTAAGGGGGTGAAGCTGGAACTGGAACTCAAGGAAACAGTGTGGTAGCTTTAACTCTTGACTATTTCACTGATTAGCTGGGTGATTTTGGCAAAGAGGGAGGCCCTTTGATGGCTGGGGCCCAGGAGCTGCGATCAGACTTGCCAGTTCAGATGCTTCATGTTCTCAGTTCACTTCAGGCTCAGACACCAACCAATGTCCCCAGAGTTGGATGTGTCCATGTGACTAAGTTCTGCCCAATGAAGAGTAAGCAGAAGTGATATATTGGACTTCCCGAAGTCTCTTCAAAAGAGAGGGGCTGGCCCTTTTGTCTCTCTTCTTCCTTCCTCCTTCTATAGTCGTGATGGATGGAGCACCAGCAATCCATCTTGGACTAAGAGGTGACCTTGAAGAAACAGGAAGATCCTGGATCCCTGATAACTTTATCGAAAGACCCTACACACCCTGTCTGGTCTACGTCTGGACTTTTGTTCTGGAGGGAATAAACCTTCATGTGTTTGAGCCACTAGGGATCTGACACTTGCTGTTGAATGTCATTTCAACCTGATATAACAGGTGATCAACTTACAGTGAGAAAAAGCCCTTCCAATGACCCAGACTCCTACTCACTCACCACCTAGGACATCTGGACTGAGTTCTCCCCCAGGGGCTGTGGCTGAGTGCAGGACTGACAGTCACACCTGGGTGGTGTCTGCTTCTGGGCAGGGATGAGCCTGAGGTACATTCCCTGCTCACAGCAGGGCCCACCTCACCCCTAAGCAACCAGACACCCATCCTGTCAGCCTCAATGTTCTTCCCTCTCTCCAGGACAGTGCAGGAGGAACATTCTTTCCCAAGTAGGCAGGTGGGTTAGACCTGACTTTCCAACCCCATGGAGAAGCTTGCAGAAGTGCCCGAGCCTGAGAGACACTCTGCCCTCCATCTGGCTGCAGGTGACACCTGGCCTCCTTCCGTCCCCGCATCATTGATCCACCATCTTTGAAGATGGTGCACCTCCCTGTTCTAGGTTGTTAGATGTTAATTCTGCTGACTTTGAGGGGTAACATGCCCTGGCCTTACTCCCCAGGTGTGTGCATGGCACTGGGCAGGGTTGGCAGCTTCCTTCTAGAACCTTCAACCCATTAGGCCCCCTCACAGTGTCTGGACTGGGTGAGGAGGCTGCATTGCACAGCTCCCTTTTCTCCTCTGGCCGCTCCTCCCTGTAGCTCAAGGCACTGAGTTCTGACTTGCAAATTCCCTGCTCCCAAGTGCGGATCCTTCCCTCTGCCTCTCTCTCAATCTCTCTCTCTCTCTCTCTCTCTCTCTCTCTGTTACTGGTTATATTTCTTGTTTTTATTGTTAAATTTATTAGGGTGACATTGGTTAGCAAAAATTACATAGGTTCCAGGAGTACAAGTCTGCAGTGCATCATCTATGTGTTGCCCTGTGTGTCCACCACCCAGAGTCAGTTCTCCTGAGTGTATTTGACTCCCCCTCCCTCCTCTCCCCCCTCCCCGCTTCACCTCAGGCAACCACTAAACTACTGACTGTGTTCCTGAGTTTTTGTTTCTTTGTTGCTTTCAGTTTTATGTTCCACATGTGCCTTTCCGACTCCATTCTCTGGTGCGGGTGGGGAAGGGGAATTCAGTGTTATGTTTTGGTAATGTCCCCGCAGGTATTTTACAAGCACCAGAAGGAACGCCGTCAAAAGTGTATTTTCCACACCCCCAAAATTCAGAGCTTTCCTCACCTACCCTCCCATCCATCCACCTGAAGCCCATCCATTCCCCAAGGCCAGATTTGCTTGGACCTCCGTGTGCCAGGCACTCTGCCAGGCGGTGGAGATGAAGTAAAGAGGAGACGGTCCCTGTTCTCAAGGAGCCCACAGGTACACAGGCAACTACCACACGGGGTGGTATGTGCTAGGGGAGGGGCAGGGACCCCAGCAGGGGGCGAGGGGGGCGACTTGTCAACTGAGACCTACAGGAGGAGTGGGAGCTGGTGCTGGGCACATGAGGAGGGGAGGGCCACCTGGCAGAGGGAGAGACTCATGCCCGGGCCAGAGGCCCCAGCCTGGAGTGGTCATCGCGCTGCAGGCAGTTGGGTCAGGTAGAAGGTGTGGGAGGGCGCAGGGAGTCAGGAGGGAGCTGTGGGCAGGACCTGGGGGCCTGATATATCTGAGAGGCTAATGGCGTCTTCCCTCTGCAGATTCACATGGGTTTGGCTTGCCCAGGAAGGTAGGGAGGAAGAAACCAATTCCTAAAGTGCGATCCTGGTGGCCTGGAGAGGGTGAGTGGCCTGAACCTACGGCCATTCTTCCAACGCACCCTGGGCTCCAGGCCTCGCGCCCTCCCAAACTAGCCAGCTGTCAGAGAGAGCCCCTCGCCTTGCCTGTCCCGCTGGGCTGAGCAGCAGGGGTCACATGCTCCTCGCTTCTGTGGCTGCTCTGGCCCTGGCCTTTTAGGAGGCCAGTGGGAATGGCTGCTCAGCTCATTAAGGCCATCATACCCAGCTTCCTCCCTCTTCATTATCCCTCCAACAGAGTTGGTGATATTTTCCTGTGGGTCTCTGAGCTAATAAAAGGACAGAGCATGCATGCACCTGATGCAACCCACAAACCACCCAGCTCACCCAATGCACAAACCATACCATAAGCGACACGCAACACACGTACCCTGTACTGCACACCCACCAAACCGATGTACCACACCCACGCCATGTGTACTATGCAACACACACACACCCACACAAAATGTGCAATCCAAATACAGTGCACACCGCCCCCCCCATACATTGTATACACCATGCAATGCAGTCATTGCAATACAAACAGAACTTTATAATACGAATCATGGTAATAGTTAATGCTAATTGGGCACTTACAGTTCCAGGCACTATTCTAAGAACCTCACATAAATAAACTAGTTCAATCCTAACAACAACCCCAGGTGGTATGGACCATTATCCCTATTTTACAGTTGTCACACACCAGGGGAGGACAATATCCTGTTTCTTTTATGTACCTTGACAGGGTACATTCTCTCCTGCTGCAGAGGACCTGTCAGCCACCGCCTTCTCCTCCCTCCAGCCCCCAGGGCTCTTGCTCAGGAGCCAGCAGCGTGACAATGGTCCCTCACCCAAGCTTCTTCTCCCCAACAGGAAGAATGCCATTGCCACAGCTATGGTTCTCTGTGTTCCAGCTCCCCAAGGACACAGCCCGGGGACCAGGACTGCACTGACTCCCGGGGCTTCTGTCTCCCTGCAGACCACCCACATGAAGTGCCCAGCTGCAGCTCAGCAGCTAACCTCTCTGAAAAGCCTCTCTGGTCCCACCCAGGGACCCCTGAGGACTCCAGCCTCCTATGGGGCATTGTGAGAGGGTGAGGTTCCTCTCACTCTCATTCCTCACTGCTCTCCCCTCTCCCCATCTCTGCATCATCCTCTGCATCACCGTTTCCACCTGGGCCTCTATGAGGGAGAAAGAAGGGGGGAATGGGGTTCCTCAGAGAAGGACAGGGAAGAGAGGGGGGAAGAAGGTAAGGGGCGAAGCTAAGGGGCATCCCTGGGCCATGGAGTCACCTCCTTCTCCTCTTTAAAAATCTTTGTTCAAATGTCACCTTCTCAAAGAGACCTCCCCTGTCCTCACTATTTAAAATGACAACTGCTCATCACCCCACTTCCAACCCCCTAACCTTGCTCTGATTTTATGTCTTTTTTTCCTACATGGCCCACAGCTCTCTAACACACCATCCCATCCCCTTCCTTACTATGTTTTCTGTAGTCACGGCCCGTCTCTCTTTGCCCATCCCCGCCGTGGGCATGTGTTTTGTCGCTTTTGCTCCCAGACGAAGCCCACGCGTTGCCCACAGCGACGCCGGCGGCGCTCCGGAGACAGGTGCCCGCACATGAACGCCCTTGAGGCAGGACTGCCCAGCCGGCCTGTGGAGGGGTGACTGAGGTCTGCAGTGCTGGAAGTTTCCATCCTGTTTGTGTCCTTGGCATGTCCCCAGCAAGGGCCCGTGGTGGAGGGGCCGTCGGAACCCAAGAAGGGGCAGAGGGTGACGAGGTGGGTGCAGAGTGGGGCGGGGGGCACTGCTCCGTCTTCCCAGGCCACGGGCCCACTCTCCATGCCTCTCCCAGGGGCGGCTGCCCCAAATGCCATGCCCAGCTGGACACAGCTTCTTGGGATCCTCCTTCTCAGCCTTGGCAGGGTCCGGTCCCCGCTGCAGGGCACTCTGGGAAAGCGTGTGTCTGGTGCCTCGCTCCTGGCAGCCAGCATCTCTGTGCTCGAGCTCCAGGGGCCTTTGCCCACGTACACCTGCCCAGCCACGCCACCTCTGGGGAGCCTCTGTCTCAGCCACGCCACCTCTGGGGAGCCTCTGTCTCAGCCACGCCACCTCTGGGGAGCCTCTCTGAAGCTTCTCTGGAGAGGCCCAGCAGCGGAGGAGGGAGTGACAGGCCTTGCTCCGGCCTCCTGCTCTGCTGCCGCCTGGACCTCCCTTGGCAGGGGTGTCCAGCCTTTTGGCTTCGCTGGGCCATGCTGGAAGAAGAAGAATGGTCTTGGGCCACCCATAAAATACACAAACGCTAGCTGATGAGCTACAAAAAGGTGTGTGCATACTTTTCGTAATGTTTTAAGAAAGTTTGCGAATTTGCGTTGGGCCACATTCAAAGCCGTCTGGGCCGCAGGTTGGATGGGCTTGTTTTAGCGCGTGGCCACAGTGCCCCCTCCCGATGGGGGTGGGACAGATGGCTTCCCCACCGACTGTTGTCCGTCTGTAGGGAGTGCTTTTGCTGGTCACCTCCAACATCCTGGAGCACCCACCCTGAGGGTTCCCAGCAGGCTTCCAAAGTGAACGGACCCCAATCTCACTGCCATGTTAAATGACACCCCTAATTGCCTAGGTGCTCAGCTCTCGGACTCTGGGCTTGTCCTTAACGCCTCTCTCACACACACACCGTCTCCCAAGAAGTCCTGTGGCTCCTTTAACCAGAATTGAATGACGTCATACCATTGCCTTTGCCCTGCCCAGGTCCAAGCCACCACCGGGTCTCCCCTGGAGCATGGCTGTGGTTCTCCCTGATCCCCGCTTTGCTCCATTTAGGGTAGTGTTTGCCAGGAGGGTCATCTCTGTCCCTGCTCTGCTCACAGCGCTTACCTCAGCCCACAGTCCCACGTGATGATCTGCTTCTCTCCTACCCCTGCTCTGCCCTCCAGCCACACTGGCCTCTTTGGGCTTTTCCTCGAACTTAACAAGCGTGTTTCTGCCCCAGGGCCTTTGCTCCTGCTGTGCCCTCAGCCTAGAAGGCGCTTCCTCTAGATAGCTGCATGGCTCACTCCTTCCTTCAGGTCCCTGCTCAAATGTCACCTCCTTGGACAGGCTTTTGTCCACCACCCTGCATAAATATTAGTCCCCACCCCATCCCTTTTAGCCCTCTCATCCTGGTCCATGGGGGCTGTCCAGAACAAATCCAGTCATAAATGCCTCTATTTTTTCCTATTACATGGCTGGGTACTTTCTGGACAGCCCTAGAATATTTCTTCATGGCGCTATCCAGACTTACATTTTATAAACACTTGTTGTCTGTCTGTCATAATGTCAGCCCCCTGAGAGCAGAGATATGGTTTGGTTTGTGGTTTCATTTCCCTTGCTTAGAATGGCACAGTCTGACACACTAACCATTAACCACACGTGGCTATTTGAGTGTAAATTAATGGCAATAAACTAAGAAGTCCAGTCCCTCAGTCACACTGGCCACACTTCAAGGGCTCAGTAGCCACATGAGGCGAGGGGCTGCATGTTGGATGGTGCAGAGATAGAACATCTCCTTGGTCATCTCTTGGGCACTCCCGGCTTCGAACGCGGTGGGTGCTCCATGAACATTGTTGAATGAATGAATGAATGAAGGAAGGCTGCTCTTGAGAATATCATCCTTAATGGGGAGTGAGGTGTTTCTCCCTGTGCTGGGCGTTTGGCTGGGAAGTTTGCAAAAACTAACTCAGCCTCCCAACAGGCGTGTGCTTGCAGATGAGGAAATGGGGGCGCTGACGGGCTAACAAAGTTTTAAGAGCTTTACTGAGATACACTTCACATACCATAAAATCCGCCCATTTAGAGTGTGCGAATCCATGTTTTTTAACATAGTCACAGACTTGTGCAACCCTCACAACAGTCAATTTTAGCATATTTTCATCACCCCAATAAAGTATCATTTAGCAGCCACTCCCTGTGCAACCGACCATCTACTTGCTTCTGTGTGGATTTCCCTATTTGAGACATTTACTATAAACAGAATCATGCAACATGTGATATTGTGTAATTGGTTTGTTTCGTGAGTGCTAGATTTTCCACCTCCGTGATCTTGTTATTAAATAAGCAGTGGTTAAAGTACAAATTTCCAAATGCATTAGAAAGGAATAATAGTGAATATTCGGAAGACAGTGAAGCAGAATGATAGGTAAGAAGCAAGAGCCCGGGTCTTGAAGGTATTTGTAACCCTACGTTTGTAACGGCATCAGTCACAACAGCTAAAATCTGGAAGGAATCAGTGTGTCCATCGACAGATGGCTGGCTAAGCCCGATGTGTTCTGCGCGGGCCGTGGAATACCAGTCAGCCTTGGAAGGAAAGGGCATCCCCACGCACACGGCTGCACGAGTGAGCTTGGGGGACGAAGCCAGTCACCAAAAAACCACACCGTATGATTCCACTGATAGGAGGTACCTCAAGTGATGACATTCCTAGAGATAGAAGTAGATTGGGGCGGAGGGAACGGACAGCGGGGACTTCTTACTTAACGGGGACAGAGTTTTCGGTTTTACTGGATGAACCGCGTTCTGGAGACGGGCGGTGGTGCTGGCTGCACAACATTAGGAATCTCTTTAAACCACTGAACTGTACCTTTAAAAATGGCTAACATGGTGAATTTTATGTTATGGGCAAGTTCAGGTGCTTGGGCCTTTCTTCTCACCGCCGGGCTTCCCCTTCAGAGTCTGGAGCCCCAGCCCCTCCCCGCTTCTGTGTGTAGCCCTGAGGCTGCCAGAGGGTGCTGGGGACAGGGCACCGTGTGAGGTGGCAAAGCAGGCACTACGGCTTGTTTATTCTCCCCGCCAGGAACACAGTGGTCTCTTTGCTGGACCATCTATCTCTGGAAACCTTTGCTGAGATTTATCGTCCTGTTCTTGCTGACTGCAGAGCATGGGGAGGTAAAAAATGTCCTGTTTGAGGCAATAAGCTATAAAATGGGACCCAATTTCTCTCCAGGGTAAGAATCGTTGTGTTTGACAATGGCCGTAAAGAGTGCAGCAGTGAGGGATGGGGTCAGCTGTGGGGGGCCAGGCGGGCGGAGGGGGAAGTGGTCACCCCTGCAAGATGCAGCAATTGCACGGTCACCGGTCGGGCCTGCAAGGAGCCCAGGGAGCAGGGATGCCACACCGCAGCTCCTCTACCTCCCGAGGACCCGTGAGGTCTGCACGTGATCCACACACATTTATCAAGCCCCTCCACTGGCCATGTTTGCTGTCCCCTGTGCTTTGGAGAGAGAAGAAGAAACGTGTACTCAGTTGGGTTAAACTGAATGGATCTTATCCGGGGGCACAGAGAAACCAAGTTTTAAGACTACGTGTGTTTAGATTTTTTAAGCTATACCTTATGAAGTACTCGAGTCTTCAGTGTACAATTTACTTTTTCCCAAGGACACATGAGAGTGGATAGTGTGACTACCACTCAGGTCAAGATACAGGGCGCGCACAGCATCCAGGAAGCCCCTCACCCCGCTTCCCAATAAACGCCGCCCCCCCGCCGCGGTAACCACCGTAGAGACGTTTCCTCTCTCTTTGAATGTCATAATGGGAGACACACGAGGCGCAGGCTTTGGGGGTTTTGCTGCTGTCGCTCAGGCTGCTGCATGCAGCAGTGCGTTGTTTTTCATTGCTGCTTATTATTGCATTTTAGGAATAGGTGACGGTTTATTATTCATCCATGCTGCTGTTGATGGACACTGTGGTTGCTTCAGGTTTGGGGCTTTGACTAGCAAAGTAAATATTCTTGAACGTGCCTCTCGGGACGTAGGAAAGAGTTTTGAGCAGAGGAGTGACATGATTACATCAGACTTTCCGTTGTCTTGTCCCTCGTGATAGTTAATTTTATGTGTCAACTTGGCTAGGCCAAAGGGTGCCAAGACATTCGGTCAAACATTACTTGGGGGTGTCTGCGAGGGTGTTTCCGAGATTAACATCTGACTCAGTAAACTGAGTAAAGCAGGCAGCCCGCCCCAGGGTTGTGGGCCTCATCTAATCAGGTGAAGGCCTGAATGGAACCCAAAGCGGGGACCCTCCTGTGAGGACGGGGAAGCTCCTCCTGCCTGAGCAACCTGAGCTGGGACATTGGCTGTTTCCTGCCTTTGGATTCTAACTGAAACACTGACTCTTCCGGGGTCTTGAACCCGCCAGCCTGTGGCCCAGAACTAGACCCTCGGCTCTCCCGGGACACCTCAGCCTCTGTAATCACACGGGCCAATGCCCTATGAAAAAGTCTCTTTCTCTACATACGTATTCCATTGGGTCTGTTTCTCTGGAGAACGCTTACACACCCGTCTCGCCTTCTATTTTGAAAGCTTTTGAAGGTATTGAAAAGTGGAGGTAGTAGTACCACTGTGGTTAAGTGACAGCATGACTGATGCCTCCTGTGTCAGCCTCCTTGGAAATGTCTTCTGGCGCTGACGCTGGGTTTGGCCGCGTGACTTGCTTTGACCCATGGGACAGCAGCCACTTAAAAGAGTGTGTCCTCTCCCTCTCCCTCTCTCGGACTCCTGCCACTGCCGTGGGGACACTCGCGGGACCAATGGTACTGTCCTGTTTCAGTTTGTCTGTTAGACTATGCTAGACCAGCTGATGACAGGCTCATGAATACGCCCCGTCATGACTCCCTGGACTTGCATGAATAGCTATTGTTGTAAGCTTGGGGATGGTTTGTTAACACAAGCAACTGCTACAGCAGTAAACACGTATTTAACCTTTACCTAGATTTACCTATTAGTAACATTGTGTCATATTGATTTATTGCTCTTTTATACTTCTTCCCCCGAAATGTTTGGAAATGGCTGACACCCTGACACTTCCTCCTACATGCTCTGTCTCCTAACAGCAAGGCCTTCTGCACACACACACTGCCCTGATCATCACACCGAGACATTTAATGCGGTACAGTAATATCATCGAATATCGAGTCCTTATTCAAATTTCCCCAGTCACCGCAGAATGGCCGTTACGCCTGTTCTGTTTATTGTTGGACCCAGGATCTAATTAGGATCATTTTAGCACACTGCCCGCCTCCACAATCCTGTCCCCGTACCCAGATGTTTGCAGGCCTGGCCCAGCATCCACCGTAGGGACTTCAAATCCTTGCATTGTCACTTCCCAGTTAGGTGACCTTGGAACCTTATGTCGCTCATGTTCCTGGGCCTTGGGTGACGCAGGTGCAGAAGGAGTGTGGTACTACCATCCACCTCACAGGGTTATTGTGAACACCCCCACAAGGAGTGGGGGACTGCAGGGGAAGTCTCCGTGCTTCCATGGGTGCTTTCCTTGTCCCTCTTTGTGTCTGTTGATCAAAGCGTTTCTTGTCATGCGCCTTTCCATGTGCTTCCTGGGCCGGAGCGGTGCCCTTGGGAGAGCAGAGTGTAGGTTCCTGCTTTGATAACCCCCACGCAGCCTGGGGGAGGCCGCACTGTTTTGGGGAAAGAGCGCCTTAGTCCTCGCTTTACCCCTAACTTGCTGTGTGACCTTAGGGCAAGTCCCTTGCTCTCTGATCCCAGTTTTCCCTCTCCCTCCCTCCCTCCCCTTCCTTCTTTCAATTTTATTGATCGAAACTTTCCCCCTCATTCTATTCCCCCCCCCCATTCACTTGGAAGCTATAACCCATGCTATGTCCATTCTCTTGTAATTACCCTAGAAAATGTAACATGCCTAGGGAGGTTATAATTGTCGTCTACCATTTCTGGCTTCACCCTCATCCCGCACCATTCCAGGCCCTCCGAGTGCTTTAACTCTGTTCACCCTGTGTTTTGATTCTCTGTTTGTTCATTTTAACCCCACAATTTAAACCTTTTAAATGGTCAATATTTGTTTAAATTACCCACATTTACCTTTTTTTTTCCCTTTGCACTATTCTTTGCATCTCAGACCCTCCTGCTGGGCTCAATTTCCTCTGTTCTCCACGTTTATTCTTTAGAACTTCCTTCAGTGAGGGCCTCGGCGGTAAACGCTGACCGTTTTTGTTTACCCGAAAACGTCTTCATTTTTGTGCTCATTCTTGGAAAAATAGTTTCAGAAGTTACAGCTTTCTCAGGCGACAGGCTCTCTCATCTTCTCTCCGCTTTTTGAAGGTGTTATCCTACTGTCTTCCGGCTTTCAGAGTTGCTTTGAAATCCCACATCAGTCTATTCGACCACCTTTTGAGGTAATCTCTCTTTTATCTCTGGCTGCTTTTAAGTTTTTCTCTTTATCGGTGATATTCTGTTGCTTCCTTGTGGTGTACTTAGGTGATCTCTTTTACTTATTCTGCTTGCAATTCACCGAGCTTTCTGAATATGAGGATTGGAGTTCTTGCATGGCTGTGGACAACCCAGCTACTTTCTTTTTGAACTTGACTCTCCATTATTCTAATAGTTCCTTCGGTAACTCTGATTAGACCCGTGTTAGATGTTCTCATTTTTATCCCCCATGTTTCTTAATCTCTTATATTTTCCATCTCCCTCCCTCTCTCTCTCTCTCTCTCTCCCCCTCTCCCTGTTGCTTTCCGGAAAAGGTCTTTACTTTTATCCAGTTTACCAATTCTCTTCTCAGCTGTGTCTCATCTTGTTTCACCAATTATTTAAGTTTCTTATTTCAGTGATTATACTTCTCATTTCTAGATATTTTTATTCTTTTTCAAATCAGCCTTGAAATTTATTATTATAATCGCGTGTTCCTTTTTTATACTCCGATGCCCCCTCTTACATTTTAAACAGACTGACACATTTATTTTTGTATTCTGTATCTGAGGATTCCAACATCTGCCGTCTCGCAGGTCCGATTGGTAGTTGTTTCTGCTAACTCTTGCTCATGGTAGCTTGTTTCCTCGTGTGTTTTGCCTTTTTTTTTCTTACTGGACACCCACGTTTCTTGGAACTAGTTCTCTATAGTAATTCTTTGAGGCTGGGTTTAGAGGGCGTTTCTTCCGAGATCTGTATACACTTCTGCTGGATGCCACTGCCGACAGTGGGCCAAACTTCTGCGGGGGGCTCTGTAGGCCCTGCGAATAGAACAAATTCTGGCCCCAAGCCAAAATGAGGGCAAGCTCGTGGTTAGGAACTCACACAGGGGGATCCCCCACCCCTGCGACCTTTCTGCCCTTCCCACCAGGGCTGAGGCAGGATTTTCTTAGTCCACGTTGGGAGGACCCCACTTTCTTTCCACAGGGGTGGCAAATGTGACCCACCTTGCTCAGGCTCAGACTTTGTCTCCTGGGCCCCTAATACAGTGTATCCAAGGTCAGGCTTTGGGTTGACCAGATGCCCCCAGGGAAACGCTGGCTTGAGTGGAAGCTCCCTCGCTTTCTTGGAATCGCACGTCTGGTCCCTTCTAATCCCTGAAGCTTTCTTACTCCCACACGAGCCTATCAATGCTTTAAAATGCGTTAAATGGTTCACCCAGCCATCTTAAGTGACCAGTACGGGGAAGTCGGCCATGTGGTCCGGTTTTATGGACTCTTCACTCACACACTTCCTCGCATGAGCAGCACTGCCTTGAGCACCTACTAGAGGCCAGGTCCTGGGTGACGCCAAGCAGGTGCCGCGGTCAATTAAACACGCGTCCTACTCGCGGGAGCTCACGGTGCAGGGAGGCCCTGACGGCGTGACTGCGTGTGTCTGCAGAAATCCTTCCAATCATACACATAGCCTCGCAGCCCTTTACTGAGCTTCTCGTCACAGGACCAGGCACTGTGCCAAGGCCTCCACGCTGTCATTCCAGCGACCTCTCCTGACAACCCCACAAGGGAGGCAGTACCACTAACCCACTGATGGGGAAACTGAGGCTCAGGGAGGCTGAGTAACTTGCCTGAGGTAATGTAGTTGCACAATTAGTAGACCCATAACCAGGCTGTCTGGCTTAGGAACTGGCATCTTAACCTGCGTGCTGGGGGATGGGCCTCCATCTTTCTACCCTCCTGCCTTCCCACGATCCTGACCTCTCCCCTCAGCCCCCTGGGCCCTCAGTGGCTTCCTCGCCAGGGAATCTGGCCCAGACACCCGCAGGGGCACGCCTTCCTCCCTAACTGCCCTTGGAAAGGCCTCCTCCCTGCCAGGAAGCCGCTCTAGGAAAAGGGCGTGGTGAGGGTAGCCTCACTCACACCCTGTCCGGTCATTTGGGCAGGGACCGTGAGCTCCCCGGGGAGCAGCGTGGTGCACCCGCCCAGAGGAGGGCTCTCATGGCGTCATTTGTGAGGGTGGCTTTGGCCTAGCAGAGGGGTCCTCAGGAGGGGTCCCCGGAGGATGGGGAGGGGCGGTCTGGAATAGTGAGGAGTGGGGGCTCTGGGTTCCCACTCCCAGGAGGTCAGAACCAGGGCCACCTTCCAGCTGGGGATGACTCCTTTGAGCCTACAGGGGTGGGATGGGGGATGTTCTTGACAACCAGTCTGACCGGTCCTGGGCGCGCGTGCACACACACAGACACACACACACACACACACACACACACACACACACTGTGCACTCCCTAAGGAAGGGCTGGACTGTCCGAGTCACCTGTCCTCAGCACACTTAGCTGAGAGCCTGACTCTCAGCTATAAATACCTGCGGGACAGATCACGGCTATAGGGTTACGTGTTAAACTTTTCAAACTTACATGTGTTGTATCTGAATACGTGCTCATTGTGCGATTCAAGCACTAAAGCAGCATATTATGGAGAGAAAGAGAAATTGCCTCCTTCATCCCCTCGCCTCCCACTCCCTCACAAAGGTAACCGCTTAGAGCAAGCAATCCGGCATCTCCTGCCAGATGGCCTTCCAGAACGCGTGAATTTGCACTTCCCTGGAGCAGAGCACCACACAGCGCTGGGCATGCACCGCGCACGACACCAGGGTGTGTGCCCACCTTTACGTTCCTCACAGGTCTGGAAGAACCCCGTTCTCCCCCTCCCCCTATTGCTAGGTCAGGCTGCCCCCCAAACCCCTCTGAGGGTCAGGGCTCAGCAGGAACTCTGAGCAGGATGGCAGACGCTGTCCCCATTCCCAGCATTCCTCCTCCGAAAAGAGGGAGGGGGAGGGGCTGGGAGGGGCCCCCAGGAGGAGTGTGCCTGCCTTTTCCTGGGCACCGCCTCCCCGCGACCTAACCCCGCCCCTTTCGCCCCGCCCCGCCCCTTTCGCCCCCGCCCCCCGCAGCCGGGTCGCGGCCTCCCCGGCCTGCTCTGATCTGGAACCCTGCACGGAGGTCTCGGCGTGTTCTGAAGGCTTGTCATGTCTGCGTTTAATGAAGTTTAATTATCTTCCAAGATTCGATGAATAATTATAAATCTTTTCAAGATGCAATCACACGGCTTCATGCTTCATTAACAGTGGAAAATCAATTGTAATTTGTGTAATTCCTCTCTTCTGAAGACCAGTCTGTTTGTACACGCACTCCCTCTTCTCACCCTGCTTTTGTC
>PVJL010016258.1:9404-21662 GCA_004026885.1 Lyroderma lyra
AGCTTTTTAGTTTGATATAGTCCCATTCATTTATTTTTGCTTTTACTTCCCTTGCCTTTGAGGACAGGTTCATGAAGTCCTCCTTGAGTCCTAGGTCTATAAGTTTAGTACCTATGTCTTCTTCTATACAGTTTATTGTTGCAGGTCTTATATGAAGGTCTTTAATCCATTTTGAGTTAATTTTTGTATATGGAGAGAGATCACAGCTCAGGTTCATTCTTTTGCATATGTTTTTCCAGTTTTCCCAGCACCACCTACTAAAGAGGATGTCTTTTCCCCATTGTATGTTTTTTGCTCCTTTATCGAAAATTATTTGTCCATATATTTGTGGGTTTATTTCTGGGTTTTCAGTTCCATTCCATTGGTCTCTATTTCTGTTCTTCTGCCAGTACCAAGCTGTTTTGACTATTGATGCTTTGTAATATAAATAGAAGTCAGGAAGTGTAATGCCACCAGCCTGATTCTTTTTATGTAGTATTGCTTTGGGAATTCGAGGTCTTTTATGGTTCCATATAAATGTAATAATTCTTTTATCTATTTCATGAAAGTATGATTGTGGGATTTTGATGGGTACTGCATTAAATCTGTAGATTGCTTTGGGCAGAATAGCCATTTTAACAATGTTAAGTCTTCCTATCCATGAACAGGGGATATTTTTCCACCTCTTAAAGTCTGTTCCAATTTCTTTCAAAAGTGTCTTATAGTTTTCTGTGTATAAGTCTGTCACGTTCTTTGTTAAGTTAATTCCCAGGTATTTCATTCTTTTTGTTGTGATAGCAAAAGGATTTTTTTTTTTTTGCTTTTTGGTATGTGGATAGCTCCGTGGCTGGGAATCGAACCCAGGCCGCAGCATTGACAGCACCACCGCCGAAGCCTTAAGCCACTACACCATCAGGAAACTCCCAATTTTTGTATTTTTTTTTTCAAAAGGAATTGACTCCCTCATTTATTTTGCTGTGGATTCATTGTTTCTATAAAGGAATGCTGTTGATTTTTGTACATTGATTTTATATCCTGCAACTTTACTATATTCGTTAATTGTTTGTAATAGTTTCCTGGTGGATTCTTTGGAATTTTTTATATAAAGGATCATGTCATCCACAAATAGTGACAATTTGACCTCTTCTTTCCCCATTTGGATACATTTGATTCCTTTCTCTTGCATGATTGCTGTGGCTAGAACTTCCAGTACTGTATTAAACAGCAGTGGTGACCGGGGGCATCCCTGTCTTGTTCCTGATTTTAGTGGGATAGGTTTCAACTTTTCCCCATTCAGTATGATGTTAGCTGAGGGTCTGTCATATATGGCCTTTACTATGTTGAGATACTTTCCTTCTATACCTATTTTATATAGTGTTTTGATCATAAATGGATGTTGTACTTTCTCAAAAGCTTTTTCTGCATCAATTGAAATGACCATATGGACTTTATGTTTGATTTTGTTTATGTGGTGTATCACATTGATTGATTTTCGTATGTTGAACCATCCTTGTGCTCCTGGGACGAATCCCACTTGATCATGATGTATGATCTTTTTGATGCATTGTTGTATTCTGTTTCCTAATATTTTGTTCAGGATTTTTGCATCTGTGTTCATCAGAGATATTGGTCTATAGTTTTCTTTTTTTGTGTTGTGTTTGCCAGGCTTTGGTATTAGAGTAATGTTGGCCTCATAGAATGAGTTAGGAAGTATTGCTTCCTCTTCAATTTTTTGGAAGAGTCTGAGGAGGATAGGCATTAATTCTTTCTTGAATGCTTGGTAGAACTCGTTGGTAAAACCATCTGGTCCAGGGATTTTGCCTTTAGGGAGATTATGTATAGTCATTTCAATCTCATTGCTATTGATTGGTCTATTTAGATTATCCAGTTCTTCTTGGTTCCGTGTTGGTAGGCTATAAGATTCTCTAAATTTGTCCATTTCTTCTAGGTTGTTAAATTTTGTGGCATAAAGTCCTTCATAATATTTTCTTATAATCCTTTGTATTTCTCTGGTACCAGTGGTAATTTCTCCCCTTTCATTTCTAATTTTGGATATTTGTGTCCTTTTCTTT
Organism: Lyroderma lyra; assembly: GCA_004026885.1. Lineage (NCBI taxonomy): Eukaryota > Metazoa > Chordata > Mammalia > Chiroptera > Megadermatidae > Lyroderma > Lyroderma lyra. The sequence goes on from PVJL010016258.1 coordinate 11,456, forward strand.
CGCCCTTTGATTAGTCTCGCCAGGGGTTTGTCAATTTTGTTGACTTTCTCAAAGAACCAGCTCTTCGTAATATTAATTTTTTCTATTTTCTTTCTGTTCTCTAATTGGATTAGCTCTGCTTTAATTTTTATTATTTCTTTCCTTCTTCTGACTTTGGGTTTTGTCTGCTCTTCTTTTTCTAGTTCTTTAATAAGGGATGCTAAGATGTTTGCTTGTGATTTTTCTTGTTTCTTAAGATAGGCCTGTAATGACATAAATTTCCCTCTTATTACTGCTTTCACTGTGTCCCAATAATTCGAATATGTTGTATTTTCATTGTCATTAGTTTCTATATATTTTTTAATCTCATCTTTATTTGTTCTTTTATCCAGTCCTTTTTTAATAAGCTGTTGTTTAATCTCCATGTATATGTGGTTTGTTTCTGCTTTCCTTTTACAGTTGATCTCCAATTTCAAAGGTTTGTGGTCTGAGAATACTTGGTATGATTTTGATCTTCTTGAATTTGCTGAGGCTACTTTTGTGTCACAGCATATGGTCTATTCTTGAGAATGTTCCATGCGCACTAGAAAAGAAGGTGTAGTCTCTTTTTGCTGGATAAAGTGTCCTGTAAATGTCAATTATGCCCAATTGCTGTAATGTGTCGTTTAGAGCTGTCATTTCCTTATTTATTTTCTGTTTGGATGATCTGTCCATGGCTGTTAGCAGGGTGTTTAAGTCTCCCACTATGATTGTGTTTTCATCAGTTTCTCCTTTCAAGTCTGTTAGTAGTTTCTTTGTATATTTTGGTGCATCCTGGTTGGGAGCATATATCTTGATTAGTGTCAAGTCTTCTTGTTGCATTGTGCCTTTTATCATTATTTAATGACCACCTTTGTCTTTTACTATCTTTTTTTATTTTTTAATTTTTTTAATTTATGTTTTTATTTTTTTATTGTTTTATTTTTTATTATAATTTTTGTATTATTTTTTTTACTATCTTTTTTAACTTCAAGTTTCATCAGATATCAGTATGGCCACTCCTGCTTTTCTCTGGTTACCATTTGCTTGGAGTACTGTATCCCATCCTTTCACTCTGAGTCTGTGTTTGTCCTTACAGCTGAGGTGTGTTTCTTGGAGACAGCATATGGATGCATTCTGTTTTTTAATCCAGTCTGCTACTCTGTGTCTTTTTCTTGGTGAGTTCAGTCCATTAACATTTAGAGTGATGATTGATATGTGAGGATTTCCTGTGGCCATTACTTATTTCTTTCTTTGTTTTTGTTTGTTTGTTTGTTTGTTTTTGTTTCTTTCTTGTTGCCCCAACTTTGTTCCATTTTTCCTGATGTTTTGTTTCAGGCTGAAGAGCCTCCTTCTGTGTTTCTTGGAGTGCTGGCCTCGTGCTGGCAAATTCTTCAGCTTCTGTTTGTCTGAGAAGGTATTTATTCCACCTTCATATCTGAAAGATAATTTTGCTGGATAATTTATTCTTGGCTGGAAGATTCTGTCTTTTAAATTTTTGAATATTGGATTCCAATCTCTCTTGGCTTGTAGAGTTTCTGATGAGAAATCTGATGCCGGCCTGATGGGTTTTCCTCTAAAGGTTATAGTTCTTTTTTCCCTGGATGCCTTGAGAATTATCTCTTTGTGTTTAGTTTTAGACATCTTTAGTGCCATGTGTCTTAGAGAAGATCTGTTGGGGTGCAGGTATCTGGGGGACCTGTTTTCTTCTTGATCTTGGGGTTCCAGATCTTTCCATAGGTTTGGAAATTTCTCATCTACAATTATGTTTGAGTATGCTCTCTGTAGATTGCTCTGCCTCCTCTTCTATTCCTATTATCCTGATGTTGTCTCATGGAGTCAGATATTTCTTGCAGAGTTCTTTCAATTCTTTTGGTTCTATATTCCCTCTCTTCCTCTTTCTGAGCTCTTTCCATTTTCTGATCTTCAATATCATTAATTCTTTCCTCCATGTGGTTAGTCCTGTTTCCTATGGCAGTTATTTCATTTCTAACTTCTTTTATGGTATTATTTATTTCTCATATTTCCGTCTCAATCTTTCTTATGTTTTGAATTTCTTTCTTAAATTGTTCTTTTTGTTCAGAGTTCCTTTTTTATGTCGTTTATATCCTTTTTTATATTATTTATCTCAGCTATGGTGTTCTGCCAATAGGTTTTCATTTCTCGACTGCCTTTAGAATGGCTGCTTTAAATTCTCCATCACTTAAATTCGACCCTTCCAGATGTAACAAGCTGTCTTCTGGGTAAATTTCATGTTCTTTCTGAGGAGTTTTAGTTTTTAAGGAATTCATCCTGTCCGCTGGGTTCTTCCTCTTTGACATGAGGGCTTTATGTTCATTGCCCAGATTATTGTTTTTGTGGTGTCTTGCTGTAGGGCAGACACTAGGTGGCACTGGGGGTCAGGTTTTGGGGTAGAGGGGGCTGTTTGTTTCTTGTTTCTAATCTCCTACTGCGTTAGGAGGCTATGCGCATATATCCTGGGGAGAGGCCAACAAAAGGCATTCCAAAGGCGGTTCTGCCTTCTGCCCTTTGCTAGGGAAGCTGTTTAAAGGCTTGTTTCTGCTGGCTGGGGTGAATGCTATCAAATCAGTCTTTCTTCCGAGCCCTGATTCAGCACCTGGCTGTCTACAGGCTCACACTGCTTTCAGAACCCTAGGGTGCACGAGGAAGTGCATGCTCCCTAAGTCCAAATCTGTGGGCCTGGCCTGAGACAGCAGGGTCACCTTTGAAGCAGGCTGGGAACAGGAACTGCAGCCCTGTTTAGGTCTCCAGGGGGCTTAGAGCTGGGGTGTCATCTTTGCAGTTCAGAGTCCTCGCTCAGCCCTTCTACCACTCAAAAGTTCCAGAGGCTGCTCCCAAATCCGTCCCCAGCTCCCCAGTCTCTCCCCTCCCCCAAACTGCGCCGCTCCGAATAGTCAGCAGGATCTTGTCCTGTTGTGGTCTGTCTCTGCTCCCTTCCCTCTCCCCGACTCACCCGCTTCTCGCCAACCTTCAGGTGTGTACTTGCGATTTGTGGATTTCTCAACAGCTGTTTGGTCACTCAGGGTCCTCTTTCTTGGCTCCCGGACGGCCGTTCAATTGTGTTTTCTGGGAGAAGCTTTAGGGACCTCCTCTCCAGTCACCATCTTGCCTTCTTCCTTCTAGACATATATTTTGGTTGGGAACATTGTGCCAATTCCACTGCCACCAGTCCATGGCACAGTGTGGCTCTTTGCAAGTACCCCTGGAATAGTCAGCAGGATCTTGTCCTGTTGTGGTCTGTCTCTGCTCCCTTTCCTCTCCCTGACTCGCCCGCTTCTCGCCAACCTTCAGGTGTGTACTTGCGATTTGTGGATTTCTCAACAGCTGTTTGGTCACTCAGGGTCCTCTTTCTCGGCTCCTGGATGGCCGTTCAATTGTGTTTTCTGGGAGAAGCTTTAGGGACCTCCTCTCCAGTCGCCATCTTGCCTTCTTCCTTCTAGACATATATTTTGGTTGGGAACATTGTGCCAATTCCACTGCCACCAGTCCATGGCACAGTGTGGCTCTTTGCAAGTACCCCTGGAAAAGGACTGTAAAAATCCACCACCAGCTTTTCCATGAGCAAGCAAATTGATCTTGTCTTTCCAAGGCTATGTCAATGGAGAAAAGGTTATTAGGAAGATCACCAACAAAATGATAGGTACCCAACTTCTGACTCATGCAGTCCACCAGGTCTGCCACTGCATGACCACTGCATACAAATGTGTCACTACCTTATTTAATTCCTGGTAGTCAACCATCATTCGCCAGGTGCCATCTGGCTTGCTCACTGGCCACACTGGGTAGTTATTCAGACTGTGGGTATAGTATATATCCCCAGTTTCCCAGTTTCTGTATTATCTCTGTTATCCCCTCATGGCACCCTGCAACTTGTACTGCTTGGTGTGTAAAATCCATCAGGGAGGGGGCAGCTGCAAACGTGCATGTGCAGCATGTCCCCATACCACTGCCTTCAACATCTGCACTCAGAGGTGAAACTCTTCCTCCATTACGTTCAACCACAGCCCTTGCAAAATGTCTACCCCTAAGATATACTCAGGGATAAGCACATATAAATCATATATGTCTGTGGTGGCTGACATTTCACTTGAATGCTTTACCCTCTGTAGCCATCAATGACTCCTAGGGCTCCAGGGAACTTCTCTGGATTCCCATACAAGAGAGAATATTCAGTGCCTGTATCCACTAGGGCCACTTGAATATTTTGCCCCCCCCACAGCCACCAATGACTACTAATGCTCCTTGGCCCCCAACAGTCATCATAGACTGCTAGGGCCTTTTGAGGTACCATAGGGATGAACTTTTGCTTGCACCTTGTCTTGGCCTCCCCTCCATTTGCCACCCCTCCAGCAGCCTCATTAATGGGGGAGCCCACTTAACTTGTCAGGATCACTACAAGTGATCAAATAGAGAAGAGAGAGCACTTTGCTACACATTGTCCCTCATACCTGCAGTACATCTATCATCATCTGGAACTCAGGTATCTTGACTGAACATGGCATTCTGCATACCCAGCTCTCACAACACCTGCACCAACTTTGTATAGGATTGCTATTTATTGAGTATCACAGGAATATCTCCGGCATGGGTCCATATCATCCAGACAGTCTCTATGAGACAATTCAACAGGGAGTGGGTGCCTTGCCTATACCTGGAACTACCCTGCAATCACTGACACAAAAAAGGGTGCATGGTCACACAGGCTAACTTTTCCATTTCCTGCTCTGTACACATTATACCATCTACTCCCAGGTCACATAGCTGCAAAAGCCAGGCTACCAGGGGCTCACTGACCTTCTGCCAGAATTGCTAACCCAAATCTACCAACTCAGCCTGAGTGTATTGGCAGTATATAGTAAAATCAGTCATTTGGCGAGCACCCAGATGACCACCATGGGCTGCTGGGATTTCATGTTCTGTGTCACTACATTGGAAGCATGGAACCGTGGTTCTGGTTCCTCTTCCTCCCCTGAGTATTCTGACATAAAAATGTGGGACCCCCTCTTTGACCCCAACCACAAGCACCAACATTCTTCCATTAGCAGTTACCTGGTTCCCTCCACAGTCTATAACTGTACCTTCATCAGTTCCAGCTTGGTTGGGAGCTGCCTCTCACAGAATCACCTCCAACTCTGCCTGAAAGGCTGTAAGAAAAAGCCACCCCACAGTCCCAGCTGTCATGCGAGCATATGCCTTGTCAAAAGTCTCTCCAAGAACCTGGAGAGCCTTCTCCACACAATCAGTCTTCCAATTCACCTCAGGCCACCCGTGGGGAGCTGCCCAGGTAGAGAGGAGATGTGCCACAAAGTACCACATACTCGTGGCAGGCCACCCCACAATCCCACACTCCAGGGTTGTCATAGGCTTCATACCTGTCTACTGTGAATCCTGTTCTTGATGCCAAGTGTATTGCAAACAACCAAGGCCAGGGAGGTTCACATTGGATCCGGGCAGGCCTAAGAAAAATCAAGGAGCCACAGGCAACTTAAATATAGCTTTTATCCCAGAAGCAGAACAGCAACAAAATGGCACCTAGGAGTTCACATTCAATAGCTCATAACTTATAGCTCCCTCCTGGAGAGTCCCATCCTCTTATATAGGCAGGAGAACAAAAGTGGCAGGCAGCAAATAAGTAAGCACAGAAGTCATACAAACAAGAAAATGGCTGCCACCTGGGAAAGTGCAAGTCATGGTTACATAACAGGTGCAAGTCATTCCAGCAGAAGCATAGTGAGAGAGCCTGAGTTGCTCCATTTTCCCCACAAGCCCATATTCCTGGTCCATGGAAACTGAAAAAATAAATAAGTATTGTTTTAAGCTATACAGTTTGAGCTGATTTGTTAAGTGGGAACAATATTCCTCATGAAGAAAGTGCAGTGTCCTTTTCCCGAAATTAAATACGTTTATATGTCAATAAAGATATATATTGATATAATGAGTGCTTGCTATGTATAATGAGTTGAATAGTGACCCCAAAATGATATGTCTATTTCCTAACTCCTAGAACTTGTGAATATGCCCTTATTTGGAAAAAAAAAATCTTTATAGATATAATTTAATTAACAATCTTGAATGAGATTATCCTGGATTTATGATAGAATCTAAATCTAATGTCTGGTTTCTTTATAAGAGACAGGAGAGGAAGATTTGAGACAAAGAGAGATACAGGGAAGGAACAACCAGGTAGACACGGAAGCAGAGATTGCAATGATGATCTCACTGGACAAGGAAGACCTGGGACCACTAGAAGCTTAAAGAGACAGAGAAATATTCCCATCTAAAACCTCCATAGGGGGTGTGGCACTGCTGATATCTTGAATTTGGACTTCTAAACTCCAAAACTAAGAGACTAAAATTTTATTGCTTTTAGCCATTGATGGCAGCCCTAGAAAATTAATACACTATGTGTATAACAATGGCAGGAGGGACACATTGAAAGGATACATTGAATACATATTATACCCTCCAGGAATTCATAATCTCATATGAACTCTGTGATAGACATGGAAATAAAATTAAAATATACAATGGCCCATGCCAAAAAAGAAGTAGAGAAAAGAATAGTTAGGATATCGAAAGAGGAAAGAACTACTTCTGGCCAGGGCAATCAGATAGGTTTCCTAGAATAAAATAATTTTAATGGAGGTAAAGAATGCACATAAAGATGTGTAAGGAGTACATTACAGAGGGAAGAGCCACAGGTAGATGGTAGAACAGTAAGCACCTGTGAAATCCTGACTTTTTTGTTAGAGCAGCCATACTACCTCACATACTTTGTACATTAGTTCCATCTAGCATGTTTGCTGTAGAAATTTCAACATTTAATATTGTCTAACTTAACTGTTCTATGTAAATTAAAAAAATATATCAAGTTCTAACTATATGATTTTATCTAAATCAAAGAAAGCAAATCTCCTCTTTCAATTATTAGGCACTTGTGAGCACCACTAAGCAAAATTATACAAAAATGGAAACTTAAAACTCTATAGAAATGACAACATTGTAAATAAGATGAATGTTCATGTATGGTGTTGCATACCTATAGGTAAGGGTACTAGTCCAATGTTTACTGACCATTGTATATCCAATCTTAGTTTTTACATTATTTGCAATTTTGTATCTGAAATGGTGCCATGGAATATTATTTCATCAGGTACACTCAACAAGCAATTTGAGAGTTCATTTTTATTACCACATTTACTCCCCATTTAAAAATAGTAAACTAATCTGCCCATGAAAATTGACTTCTAAAAATTGTTATCACTGTGGTAACCAATAAGAAATAAAAAACACATTGCTAGGGGCTTTGTAAAATACACAGGTGTCAGAATTTAAAAAGAACTACTTACAAAAAATTAATATAGTTATTGGTTGCATCAGTGTATAAAAAATCTTATGATTATACACTGTATGAAGGTGAAATTTTGATTAAACCAGGAAATTTACATGTCCTAAACCTATAATCAGTTCAATTGATACAGAAAAAAATAAATTGTATATAACAGGTACACACACACAAACAGGTGATTCTAAACATACTTTTAGAGTCAAGACACTAAATTCTTACTTTCACATTGTCATCAGTAAAATGATTATTAAACATGCACATGCAGTATTCTTTGTTACCTCACAGAAATATCGTGAAAAGAAAATGAGATGACATGTGTACAAGTGCTTTGTAAAGGCTAAGTCATGACTATAATTAATGATGATGATGAGAGATCAAGATGAATCAAGGAAATCCATAAAAACACTCAACAATGTGGACACATTTACATCCTGAAAATTTTACTGGAATAGTAAACAAGTAGCAAATCTAACAGATTAATATCTCCCATCAAATATTTTCCTCCTTAAATGTTAATGGAAGTATTCCTAACCTACAGTAGCCTACTGTTGGCAGGAAGTTAGGAAAGTCTCTGAAAAATAGTCATGGGCCATAAGCATAATCCAGATAAAACTGGGCATTCTCACTCCCAGTTTAAAGCTTGTTTCAGTATGGTGGCACATGGAAATGGAACTCAAATTAAACTCCAAAACTTCCTTAGAAGCAATGTGCATCTTTATAGATTATTTCATGAGGATACAGTAAAGGGTATTAGCAGTGATCACACAGCCAAATTTTCTAAATTTTGTTTCACTCATTCTTTATTATAAATTTTAAATTCCATAGTCAATCAAGGCTATTATGATTGCTTTCTCTTACCTCAAAACTCTCTGTTTACTTGGTCTTTCTGTATTTATTCCTCCTTTTGGTATTTCTCATGTCATCATCTTGCTTCTTGAATCCTTTTTCTCAAACTGTGTCTCCATGTATATTTCATTTTTAACATTCTCATACCTTTCTCTAATATTTTTTAATGTTTCATCTCAAACAATGATGCTGCTAAGCACAAAATGGAGTAAAATATATGGTCTTAAAAAAGAACTGACTGGGTGGTGAGCACACAATGTAACACATAGACAATGTATTATAGAATTGTACACCTGAAACCTATATAATTTTACTAGCCATTTTTATTCCAATAAATTTAATTAAAATGAGTAACTAAAAAGCACAACATTTTCTCCTACTTAAAAGTAGAGTATTTAAAATTCTGCTACTATTACACACACACACACACACACACGCAGGCACGCACACACACAATCTAAAAATTAAATTCACAAACTCATCCTAGACAAATTGTTACATACCTCATTGCTGAATATCACTGTGGTCATCTTAGAAGTATTTCCCTTGGAAAGGTAAGCCAGCACCTAGTCAGTCCTTCAGAGCAATTTTGGAACTCATTTTCTGGAATGGCCATCAGGGCTGTCATTGTATGACCCTTGATGTTCAAAATGTCTTCAAAATGTCACCTTTCAATATTTCCTTTACCTTCAGGTAATGAAAAAAGTCACTGGGGGCCAGATCAGGTGAGTAGGGAGGGTATTCCAATACAGTTGTTTGTGTACTGGCTAAAAATTCTCTCACAGATTGTGCTGTGTGAGCTGGTGCATTGTTGTGATGCAAGAGTCATGAGTTGTTGGTGAAAAGTTCAGGTCATTTTTGTCTAACTATTTCATGCCACCTTTTCAGCACTTCAAAAAAGTAAAATTGGTTGATGCTTTGTACAGTTGGTACAAATTTATAATGAACAATCCCTCTGATATCAAAAAAGGTTAGCAACATCATTTTGACTCTTGATTTAGATTGATGGAACATTTTTGGTCAAGGAGAATTGGCTGACTTCCATTGTGCAATTTGATGCTTTGTTTCACAGTATACTGATACACCCATGCTTTATCATCAGTGATAATGTGGCCCAAAACATTGTCTTGCCTCTCCCAATGGTCTTGGCAAACTTGGACTGTCCTTTGCTTTTATTCATTGGTGAGCTTCTTCAGACTATTTCTGCACACATCTTTTTCATGCCAAAATTTTCAGTTGAGATTTTCCTGTTTCTCTAATGATGTTTATTTCATCTGCTATGCTTCTCACAGTCAGCCAATGATTTTGACACACAATTTAATGAATTTTTGCAATGTTCTCATCAATTCTGCTTGTTGCTGGTCACCCTGACCTCTCTTCATCAGTCATGCTTTCTCTCCCCTCAGGAAAATATTTAATCCATTTGTACACTGCTGGTTTTTTAATGGCATTATCCCCACAATCTTGGACTAATGTGTTCCTGATTTCACTTCCATTCTTGCCAGTTTAACAAGAAATTTAATGTTTGTTCATTGCTCTGATTCAAGCTCTAACATTCTTTTGATGGCACACAAAAACACACAACAACAATAATGAACACCACTCAGCAAGACACAGCCGCATGCTGACACAAACACAGCTGTGAGATACAGATATACCAAGGTAATGAAAACTTACTGAATTATTTGTACAGTGCTGCCAAAGTAAGCACACAGTGTCAAGTTTACTAACTTAATTGTCAGACCTAGAATATGAGGAGTGTTAAAAATATATTCACATTTCAAGAGATGTTATCTATGTATTTTTTTTAATTCATTTTTATTGTTAGACTTATTGGGGTGACATCTGTTAGCAAGGATTACATAGGTTTCAGGCATACAATTCTACAGTGCATTGTCAACTTGATGTATAATAAGTTCACCACCTAATGTGACTTCTCTTTCCATCACCTTATATTTAGCTTCCCCCCTCCTCTCCCACCCCCTCCCCTTTCTC
>PVJL010016259.1:0-21553 GCA_004026885.1 Lyroderma lyra
TCATATGCAGAATATAAAACTGAAAGCAAAGAAAAAAAGAAATGAACAAACAAATAACCCATGGACACAATCGATAGTTTAATGTTTATTTGGGGTCGAGTGGGTTAGGGAGGGGAGAAAGGGGAGGGGGTGGGAGAGGAGGGGGGGAAGCTAAATATAAGGTGATGGAAAGAGAAGTCACATTAGGTGGTGAACTTATACATCAAGTTGACAATGCACTGTAGAATTGTATGCCTGAAACCTATGTAATCCTTGCTAACAGATGTCACCCCAATAAATCTAACAATAAAAATGAAAAAAAAAAAAGAAGCAAACAAGAACACTACAAGAAATAAACAATTATAGGGCAATAACTGTGATTAACATACATGCAAAAATCCTCAAAAAAAATTAGCAAACTAAATTCAACATTATATTTAAAGGATCATACACTGTGATCAAATGAGATTTATTCCAGGGATGCTAGGATGGTTCAACAAGCACAAAGCAATCAATGAGACATACCACATTAACAAAATGAAAGATAAAAATCATATGATCATCTCAATAAAGGCAAAAAAAAGTATGTGATAAAATCTAACACCCTTTTGTGATAAAAATTCTTGAGAAAAAAATTCTCAAAAAAAATAAAATATAGAGGAAATGTACCTCAACATAATAAAGGTGATATATGACAAACCCACAGTTAACATCTTCAGTAGTGAAAGGCTAAAAGCTTTTCCTCAAAAACAAGAAAATTGTGTTCATTCTCATACTTCTATTCAACACAGTACTGGAGATACAGGTAAACACCTTATAACACAGAACTTCCATAACATGGTTTCACTCTAATATGGTTTGAGAATTGGGGAAAACTTTCATACAACATGGCATCCTAGAATATGGTTTCACTCTAACATGGTTTGAGAATAGAGAAGTCACATTAGGTGGTGAACTGATTATACATCAAGTTGACAATGCACTGTAGAATTGTATGCCTGAAACCTATGTAATCCTTGCTAACGGATGTCACCCCAATTGAAAAAAAAAAAAAGAAAAATCCCTGAACAACATGGAACATAATATGGACTTTTAAGAGCAAAACAAATCTCATTCAAAATTAGGAAAATCCGTGAATAATATGGAACGTAATAAGAGCTATTAAGCACAAAAGATATCTCATTTGATAGTAGGAAAATCCCAAAAAAACATGAACTTAATAAAAGCTTTTAAGAGCAAAAGATATCTCCTTTAAAATTTTTCATTCAAGTTTGGATGTCATATCAGATCTGACTGCAGAATTTTAAAATTTATTAGAATTTTAAATCCATTTTGAACATGGAGTATTGAGTACATATATTTTAAAACATTGTGTTTTTCTTTTTACTACATTATACATAAGTGAAAATTGCTATAATAAAAATATTTCTCTTATAAAAATATAATTGTATGTTTTTTAATTTTTGTAACCTAACCCCCTTTTTTTGTACTAGTACTTTTTCTCATATAACAACTGTGTTATACAGGGGTTGCCTATACTTGCCAGAGAAATGAGGCAAGAATAAGGTAAATAAAAGAAAGAAGTAAAATGGTCTTTCTTTGCAGAAGACATGATCTTATATATGTTAACAGAAAAATCTAAAGACTCCACCAAAAAACTATTAGAATCTATAAACAAAGTGAAGTTTCTGAATACAAACTCAACATGCAAAAGTCAACTGCATGTCTATACACTAACAATAAACAATTTGAAAGATAAGTTAAGAAAGCAATCCAGAGGAAGGATCAAGATGGCAGTGTGGAAGATGTCCCTGAAACCTACCCTGGAAATTACAAACTGAATAGCCAAAATCTGCCAAGGAAATCCCTAAGTGACATACCTCAGCTGAGAGATCCACCCACCACAAGAAAACACCTAAAGGTCAGAGAAAGGGAGGCAAATGGGAGAAAAGGGGATGGATCAGTGTGGAGAAGGTACTGCAAAAGCCCAGGGCTGGCAGAAGAAGGACTGAGGAGGGGGCTGGGGGAAATGAGCTAAAGCACAGCACGATCCCGGGTGGGCAAAAGAGTGGACAGTGGAAGCTCCAAAGGGGGTTGAGATAAAGCAGACTCATCCTCTGGTTCTGGTGCATTCCTGATTGAGAGCTAAGCTTGCTTTGTAGGGCTCTTACCCCCAACTCCTGTCCACTCCTGATGGAAGGCCAAGCTTGTTTGTTGATGCATAGCCACCTGAACTTCTGCCCACTCCCGACAGAGGGCCAGGCTTGTATTCCAGCACATGCCAGGCAAGACTGGGAACTACCCTGATGAAGCAGCAGGCATATGTTGCAGAGTGCACCCACCTCAGCCCTAAGTGTTCCTGACTAAGGTACCAGCCAGTTTCACAGCTGAGCCAGCACCCAGAATAATGAGCAATCTTAGGACAAACAACAGTGATGGACCACACCATCCCCACTGCTAGGCAGAAACTGTGAACATAGAGCCTGACTACTTCCCCTAGCCCTTCCCCAAACCACCATTACCCTCTGCCATAAGCAAGCCATGAGCCCTTCACAACAAACTGTGCCCCCAAGGGAATCAGTAGAAGGACCCAGAGAAAATATAAAACAAATGCACAGCAGCCACTGTCTTCACAGATGTCAGAGGCAGAGAATATCATTACCCACCACACTTCCCCAAAGAAGAAGTGTCGAAACCAAGGCAACTGAGTCAAACAGGAGAAGCCTACCCTCCAGGAAAGCTCTGAGAGTTAGAAATTCTAACTAGGAGAAAATACTATAAGATGTTGCAACAATACTATAAGGAAAGACCTCTCCATATCTGCGAGGGGGAAAAGTCCTTATGCACAGGAAGAGAAACATATCATCTACAATGATCTCCCTCAGGAAGAAAGCACCTCAGAGAGAAAACAGAAAATCTCCAGAAAAGAAACTATACATTTGGAAATACATTATCTAAGTGACCCAGAATTCAAGACTGTACTCCTAAAAACACTCAGAAAGCTCAGGAAATGTTGGCTGAGTACTCAGACCCATATAAATAGTATCAGAAAGGAAATCTCTGAACAAAAGAAACACTTTAACAAAGAAATTGAAACTATAAAAAAGAATCTAATAGACATTCAGGAGACAAACAATGAAATAAAAGAAAGAAATCATGAACTAACTAGCATAAGAAGCAGGAAAATCAAGATGGAGGAAAGATTTAGTGAGATGAAAGATAGAAACACAGAAATTAAACAGAATAAAAACGACAGAGATTTGAAAACCAAAAGAAATGAAAGATCTCTACAAGAACTATCTGACTCCATTAGAAAGAAAAACATTGGGATAATAGGAATACCAGATGACACAGAACAAAATTCTAATGAGATCTCAATCAAATAGTAAATGAGAAATTTTCAACCTTATGGAAAAAACTGAAACCCCAAATTCAAGAAGAAAACAGGACTCCTAGCTACCTGGATCCCACCAGAACTTCTCCAAGCCAAATTATACAGAAGATGTCAAAAACCAAAGACAAAGGGAGAATTCACAAGGCAGCCAGTGGGACAGAGGGAAAACACCTTAAAAGAAAAACACATCAGGCTGTCATCAGACTTCTCAGCAGAAACTCTTCAAGCCAGGAGACAGTGAAATCACACATCAAAATATTAAAAGAGAGGAACTGCCAGCCAAGAATAATCTATCCAGCAAAATTATCCATTAGATATGAAGGAAGAATAAAGACCTTTTCAGACATACAGAAGCTGAGGAAATTGGCCAACATACCAGGAAATACTGAAGGAGGCTACTCAACCTGAAAGAAAAAGCCTAATTAAATGAAAAAAAGTTGGGGAAACAAAAACATAAAAAGGGAAGAAGCAAAGGTTTAAATTCCCAAAAGAGAATAGAAATTAAAACTATGCTAAAGAAAAGGAGCCACTATATACATGAACCATTTCATAAACCTCATGGTAATTACTCAAAAAAGAACCCAGAACCAAGACACACAACACCACCAACAACAAAAACAACAAAAAGAAAAAACAGAAGGAAAAATTATAGAGCACCATCAAGCTAAAAAAACACAGAAAAAAATCAAAGAAAGCAAAGAAAAAACTGAGACTCCAAACAACCAAAAACCAGAAGACAAAATGGCCACAGGAAACCTTCATATATCAATCATCATGCTAAATGTAAATGGACTTAACTCACCAATAAAAAGGCACAGAGTGGCATACTACACTGAAAAACAAAACCCATCTATATGCTGGCTCCAAGAGACACACCTCAGTCACAAGGACAAACACAGACTCAAAGTGAAAGGGTGAAAAACAATACTTCAAGTAAATGGCATCCAGAGAAAAGCAGGAGTAGCCATATTTATATCTGATGAAACAGACTTTAGGATGAAAAGGTTATAAGAGACAAAAATTGACATTTCATAATGATAACAGGGACAGTACAACAAGAAGACATGACATTCATTAATAATATATGGCCCCAACAAGGAAGCACAAAAATTTATAAAGCAACTACTTAAAGATCTAAAAGGTGAAACTGACAGAAACAGAACTATAGAAGGGGACCTAAAAACCCCATTCACAGTCATAGAAAGATTATCCAAACAAAAAATAAATAAGGAAATATCAGCTCTAAATGATACATTACAACAGTTAGACATAATTGACATTTACAGGATAAGTCATTCTAAAACACAAGAGTATACATTCTATTCTAGGGCACATGGAACATTCTCAAAGATAGACCATACACTGGGACAAAAAACTAGCCTCAGCAAATTCAAGAAAATTGAAATCATGCAAAGAATATTCTCAGACCACAAAGCCTTGAAATTGGAGATCAACGGCGCAAAAAAAGCAGAAAAAACATATATACATGAAGGTTAAACAACATGTTACTAAAAAAATGACTGGATCAAAGAAGAAATAAAAGAAGAGATTAAAAAATACATGGAAACAAATGACAATGAAAATACAACATAATCAAAATTAGTGAAATGCAGCAAAAGCAGAAATAAGAAGAGTACTTATATCATTACAGGCCTATCTCAAGATACAAGAAAAAGCACAAGTAAACAACCTAACATCTCATCTTAACAAACTACAAAAAGAAGAACAAAAAAAGCCCAAAGTCAATAGAAGGAAGAAAACAATAAAAATTAGAGCAGAACTAAATGAAATAGAGAACAGAAAAACAATAGAGAAAAATTAATGCAACAAAGAGCTGGTTCTTTGAAAAAATCAATAAGATTAACAAATTCCTGGCTAGGCTCAGCAAGTGGCAAAGAGAAAAAGCACAAATAATCAAAATTAGAAATGAAAAAGGTAAAATCACCACTGATTTAACAACTTTGAAGAAATGGACAAGTTTCTAGAAACATATAGTCTACCTAGACTGAACCAGGAGAAACTGAAAATTTTACATAAAATAGTCAACAGTAAGGAAATTGAAACAATCATCAAAAACCTCCACAAAGGCAAACCCCAGGACCAAATGGTCTCTCCAACAAGTTTTATCAAGCATTCAAAGAGGCACTAATGCCTATTCTCCTCAAATTCTTCCAAAAAATTGAAGAAAAGGCAATGCTTTCCAACTCTTTCCATGAGGACAACCTAACCCTAATACAAAAGCCTGGTAAAAATAATGCAAGAAAGAAAATTATAGATCAATATATCTGATTGACACAGATGCAAAAATCCTAAACAAAATATTAGCAAATAAATACAACAATGCATTAAAAAGATTATACACCACGATCATGTGAAATTCCTTCTACAGGTACAAGAATGGTTCAACATATGAAAATCTTTAATGTGATACACTACATAAATAAAATAAAAGATAAAAACCATATGATTATATCATTTAAAGCAGAAAAACCATTTGACAAGATACAACATCCATTTATGATCTAAACACTGAATAGAATGAATATGAAAGGAAAATACCTCAACATAATAAAGTTCATATATGACAAACCCTCAGCTAATATCATACTGAATGGGAAAACACTGAAGCCCATTTTCCTAAAATCAGGAACAAGATGGGGATGCCCCCTGTTGTCACTGCTATTCAACATAGTACGAGAAGTTCTAGCAAGAGCAATCAGGCAAGAGAAAGAAATAAAATTGGGAGAGAAGTCAAACTGTCACTATTTACAGATGACATAATCCTTTATATAGAAAGTTCCAAAGACTCCACCAGGAAACTATTAGAAACAATAAACAAATACAGTAAAGTCACAGGATACAAAATCAACATACAAAAATCAAATGCATTTCTATATATCAACAACAAAACATCAGAAAAAGGTATGAAGCAAACAATACCTTTAGCAATCACAACAAAAAGAATAAAATACTTAGAAATAAACTTAACAAAGAATGTGAAGGACTTATATAGTAAAAATGATAAGACCCTATTAAAAGAAATTGAAGAGGACACAAAGAAATGGAAAGATATTCCATGTTCATAGATTGGAAGACTCAACATATAAAAATAGCTACACTACCAAAAAACCCTACACCAAAGCAACCCTACAAAAAAAGAATAAGGCTGGAAGCATCACACTCCCCAATTTTAATCTATACTACAAAGCATCAATAATTAAGACAGCTTGGTATTGGCAGAATAACAGACACACAGACAATGGAACAGAATTGAAAACACATAAATAAACCCACAAAATAAGCACAGATAATTTTTGACAAAGGACTGAAAAATATACAAAGGGGAAAAGAAAGGCTCTTCAGTAAATAGTGCTGGGAAAATTGGAAAACCACATGGAAAAGAATGAATCAGAACTGCAAACTGTCAGCATATACCAAAATTAAATCAAAATGGATTAGAAACCTCAATATAAGACCTGATACAATAAACTGTATAGAAGAAAACACTGGGCTCAAGGACAGCTTCATGAACCCGGCCTCAAAGGGAAGAGAAGTAAAAGCAAAAATAATTGAATGGGACTATATCAAACTAAAAAGCTTCTGTATGACAAAAGAAACCATCAACTAAGCAAAGAGACAGCCAACCTAATGGGAGAAAATATTTGCAAACAATGCTTCTGATAAGGAGCTAGTATCTAAAATATATAAAGAACTTGTACAACTCAACAACAAAAATAACAAACAATCCAATTAAAAAATGGGCAGAGAACCTGAACAGACACTTCTCCCAGGAAGACATACAACTGGCCAACAGACATGTGAAAAAATGCTCAACTTTACTAGCTATTAGGGAAATGCAAATCACAACCACAATGAGATACTGCCTCATACTTACTAGAATGGCCATTGTCAACAACACAAAGGACAAGTGTAGGAAAGGGTGTTGAGAAAAGAACCCTCATGCACTGCTGGTGGGAATGCAAACAGGTACAACCACTATGGGGGACAGTATGGAGGTTCCTCAAAAAATTAAGAATAGAGTTACCATATGACCTAGCAATTCCACTTCTGGGTATCTACCCCAAATATTTGAAAACATTAGTCCAGAAAGTAATATGCATCCCAATGTTCATTGTAGCAGTATTCACGGTGGGAAAATCATGGCAACAGCCAAAGTGTCCTTTGATAGACAACTGGCTAAAGAAGCTGTAGTACATATACAAATTGGAATATTACTCAGACATAAGAAATGACAAAATAGGGCCATTTATGACAACATGGATGGACCTTAAGACCGTCATGCAAAGTGAAATAAGTCAGACAGAAAAAAAACATGAAACATGATTTCACTCATTTGTGGAACACAAAGCTGAAAGCAACAAAGAAACAAAAACTCATGGACACAATCAATAGTTTAGTGGTTAGTGGTTATCTGGGGGTATGGGGGAAGAGGTGGAAGAGGAGGGAGGGGGAGTCAAATATATGGTGATGGAAGGAGAGCTGACTCTGGGGGATGAACACATAACACAACACATAGATGATGTAGTGTAGAATTGCACATCCGGAACCTATGTAATTTTTTACTAATCAATGTTACCCCAATAAATCTACCAATAAAAAAGGGGAAAAAAGAAAGCAATCCCATTTATCATACAATAATATCAAAAACAAGAACACCTAGAAATATATTAATCAAGAAAATAAAAACATTGTGCACTAAAAACTATAATACATTAGAGAAATTAAAAAAGAAAAAAAAAAAAACCCCAAAGAAAGGAACCACAAACATCCAAAAATAGCCAAAGCTATTGATTGCAAAGAAAAGACATCATAAGTCATGATTTTAAAATACATTATAAAGCTACAGTAATCAAAAGAGTATGTGGTGCTGGCATTAAAAATATATATATAAATCAATGAAACAGAATAAAAGTCCAGAAATTAACCCACACATATATGGTTAACCAATTCCTAGCACAAGAGTTCCAAGAACACACAATGAAGATTGGATAGTCTTTTCAATAAATGGTGTCCAGAAAATCAGATATCCACATGTAAAAGAATGAAATTGAATTCCCATCTTACACCATGTATAAAAATCAACTCAAAATGGATTAAAGACATAAATGTAATATGTGAAACAGTAAAATTTCTAGAAGAAAACATAGAAAAAAAGTTCTTTCGTGCCTTGGCAATGATTTCTTGGATATAACACTAAAGCACAGGCAACAAAAGCAAAAAGTAGACAAATGGCATTACATCAAACTAAAAGCTTCTGCACAGCAAAGGAAACAATCAACAAAATGAAATGGCAACCTATGGAATGAGAGAAAATATTTCCAAAACATATATGTGATAAAGGGTTAATATATAAACTGCATAAAGGAACTCACACAACTCAATAGCAAAAAACAAATAATCTTATTTAAACACTGGCAAAGAACCTAAATAGACATTTTTAAAAGAAGATATAAGTGTCCAATAGCTACACGAATAGGTTCTCAACTTCACTAATCATCAAGGAAATGTAAATCAAAACCACAATGAGATATCACCACACACCTGTTAAGATGATTATCATCAAAAACAAGAGATAAATGTTGGCAGGTTGTTGGGGAAAAGGGACCCTTGAACACTGTTGGAGGGAATGTAAATTGGTTATTATGGAAAACAATACAACTATTCCTCAAAAAATTAAAAATACAATTATCACATGATCCAGCAATCTTGAAGTATATATTGAAATAAAATAAAATAAATATCTCAAAAAGATACCTGCACTTTCATGTTCATTGAAGAATTATTCACAATGCCAAAAATATGAAAACAAAGTATCTATCAATAGATGAATGAATATAGAAAATGTGTATGTGTATGTGTATGTGTGTATATATATATACACACATACACATACACATACATACACAAAAGGGGACCCAAAAAACCCAGAATTATCTTCTGGAGGGCAGGCCCCGTGTACTACATACAGGCTTCCCCCAATAGGGGAGTGTTCTAGGAACCCATAAGCATCACTGTACCAGCTAGGGGTGTTGTATTCAGCATAAGTGAATTTTTTTGGTGATTCTTTCAACAGTTTGCCCATGTCATGATAGATAATTTACATGAACAACTTGAGCATGACAACACATCACACTGAGTGTTCAGTAGTTTTTGACCAAAAATGCCATGACCCCATGCCCCACCCTCTGTATTTACTTGATCTCATCCTGAGTGATTTGTTTCTTTGTTAGTTTGTTTGTTTGTTTGTTACCTTCTATGAAAAAAGTCTTCAAAGGAAGAGTTTTGTCAATGTGGAAGGGGTAAAACAAAAAAAATAAAAAAAGGCAGAAGCAAGAAGTGGCACCAAAATCTGTTTTAAGCAGTGGGAAAAGCATCTTGAGAGGTGTACTGCATCAAACAGAGAGTACTTTGAAGGTGACTGAAGTTTAAACATGTAAGAATAAATATACAATTTTTTAATAAATAAATTCTAGTTTTTTGGGGTCCCCCCTCATAACCTTGCCAAGCTGTTAGTACAGTGTTGCCAATGTAAGTGAACAGTAGGAAGTTTGTGAACTTAATTGTCAGCTTTTGGGGATGATGACACCTCTCATGGCTATTCCAGAAAAAGAGCTTCAAAATTGCTTTGAAGAGAAGACTAGGTGCTGTCATTGGTGCATAGCTTCCCAAGGGGAGCACTTCAAAGGTGATCATAGTGATATTCAGCAATGAGGTTTGTAGCACTTTTTCTAGGATGAATTCACAAAATTAATTGTTCAACCTCATATACACATAATGTAATATTACTTGGCCATGGAAAAGAAAGAAATCCTGCCATTTACAACAACATAGATGAAACTGGAAGGCATTATAGTAAGTGAAACAAACAAAACTGAGAAATACACATACTATATGATATCACTTATATGTGGAATCTAAAAAATAAAAAGCCAATCTCATAGAAACAGAGAGAATAATGGTAGTTGGGAGGGGTTGGGGAAATAGGGAAATGTTGATTAAAGGGTACAAACTTGCAGTTATAAAATGAATAAGATCTGAAGATCTAATACAACAGCATGGTTAATAATATTGGCATTATAAGTTTAAAATTTGCTGATAGTAGATCTTAAGCAGTCTCACCACCAAAAAAAAAAAGTTAACTATGTGAGGTGATAGATGTGTTCATTAATTTGATTATGATAACCATTTCACAATGTATATCAAATCATCATGTTGTTCACTTTAAAAATAAACAGTTTTGTCCATTTTTCCTCAATAAGTCTGGGGAGAAAAAGTAACAAAATACGAGTATGTAAAACCAAGTCCCCAGATAAAATTATCACTTAGTACTAAGAAATTACAATAGTTCAAGATTAAATTATATTTACCATTATTGATAGCAGAAAAGGTGTCAACATGTCTCTCCTTCATGTTTTATTCTGGAAAATTTCACACAAATAATCCATCAACAAACTTCCAATGTTTATTCATAACTAGTTTCTTTTCCACTATACTTACCCTTATTATACTTATTTCAATTAAAACTACTGTATGAAGGAAAAAGCAAAAATATTTTTTAAAAATATCAGAATGTCTTGATTCAGGTAGAAACCAATCACACAAAAGTATAGGCTCTGCCATGTTTATATCCCAGTTCTAAAAAGAAATGTTATAAACAATTAACTATTACTTTTTAAATATTTAGATAAGCAGAAGAGGGATATGAAGGAAATATAAAGAGAAATAAAGTATAAATAATTCAACATTCTCCAGGTAGAAATACAGAAATTAGTGCCAAGCTTTATGAGTGAATTTATATTTCAGGGCTGCTAGTTTACAGCCATAAAGGGCACCACAGTTTAAGCTTCCAGTCTTGAACACAATGGTTTTTAAATCCCTGATATCTCCAGCATAAAACAGCCCTTGAAGAGCAGAAAGAAACTCCCCTATAAGGCAGGAAGGAACACTGTCTGCTCATGAAACACCTGTTACCTCAACAGCAAGTCAAGTAATTAAGTTTCAGTCTGGTACAGGTAGGGAAAATTAAGTGCTCAGGATTCTGGCCAGGAGCCCAAATCCATAGAATGGAACAAACAAGAGGTCCGTCTCCATCAGCACAACTCTAAATAGAGTCTTCCAAATAAAGGTCTGCAGAAAAACACACTCAGAAAAACAACAGCTTACTAAATAAAAGTATATGATAATACTTGCCTTATGATATAAATTACAACTTCCAAGTATTTCTATTAAAGAGAAATATAAATAGTTACTCTCATGGAGGCAGTATGGCATAGTGAATAAGAGAATGAGTTTTAGAAATAAAAAAACTGGATTCAAATTATAGCTCTGCCAACTGCTATAACTTTGACGATTCATTTATCCTCCCTGAGCCTTAGTGTCTACAATATTAACATTTATCTCATAGATCTGAGGATCCAATTTGATAAGAAAGTATAGAAAAAATGCATTTTACATTGAAAGCTAAATATACTTAGTTAATAAATATGCATGAATTAATATACTAATAATATAGTAGCTTGCTTGTCCTTTCCACAAAGTATTAAGAATAACAAAAACTGCTTTGAGGTATGTGGAAATGAAGAGAAATAAATATTCTAAGCATTGCAATTATGCTCTTTAATAACCCCTTAAAATTGAAATTTTTTTGTAATTGGAATCTTGTACTTGTTTTAGAAAAGAAGCTGACAATAATAAAATAAAAATGTTATATTTTTTGTAGTATGAGTCAAAAATTATTCTACCTTTTCACCTTACACTTAACTATTTGAATACTGACTACCAGTACTATCCACAAATATTTATGACAATAAATAGAATATTTTAAAGCAGGAAACTATAATAACATTATCAAAATGGTATTTTACGAAGATTACTTCTTTGGCAATGTGAAGACTAAATTATTTCATAATCGTTTCTTAAAAAACTAAAAAAATGGTAAGCATGGAATGTATAGTTCTTTCTAGTTATATTTTTAACTATAATTCCAAAAACAACTATGATCAAAATTCAAATTAAAGAGAAAAAAATTTAAGCATGACAGTTCTATTTTATATTCAAGTAAGGAGGTAAAGAAGATTGAGGATGTTATGAAAAATCAGAAACACTTCTCATTCTCTTTCTCTCTCCCTCTCTCCCTTCCCATTCTTCCTCTTTTCCTTATTCCTTGATATTCCTCTCTCTCTCTCTCTCTCTCTCTCTCTCGCTCTCTCTCTCTCTCGCTCTCTCGCTCGCTCTCTCTCTCCAGCTCTCTCGCTCTCTCGCTCTCTCTCGCTATCGCTCTCTCGCTCTCTCTCTTCCTTTCTCTCCTCCCCTACCCCACCCCCCACCGCCCAAGTACTCACTAACATTCACTTTAAGGAGCAACCTCGCCATCTTGTGGCTTTTACAAATATTGACTATAAACCAAAACTTGTGTTTCCTAACTTATAAGTAAAAATGTGACAGAGGAAGCTAAAAAGAAACAGATTTTTATCTTTTAATATGTCCTGAATACCAGATGATCTGGCCAGCCCACTCTTCATTTCACTCATTTTACTTCTTGTGTCTAACTTTTGTTTTCTTTTTCTCCTTATGAGCTCTTAGAAAGCAGCAGCACCCACTAGTGCTTTTATTTCTGTAACTCCTATGACAACTGCCACAGCATTCAACACTCTATCATAGGTAAATCTTTTGGAGATCAAAGTCCCTTTGACAAGTTGGTGCAAAACTATGAACTCTCCCCAGAAGAAAGTAACTGAACATATGCTTATACTCTTAGAATCCCATTCATGCACCTCTACTTAAGAGACAGGTTCAGGAATCCTCCCTCAACTGTTAATCACTACTTCTTACTTATCTGCTCCAGACCCATAGCACCTCAATTATCAGGACAATTCTTCTGAGGGGGACCAATTCAAGGACACTTGAGGATATATTTAAGATCACATAATCAGTAGTAGCCAGCCATGTGAAGATTGGAGGGAATAACATTCTAGGTAGTAGTCAGTATGAAAATAAGCTGTTGGGTGTATTCAGAGAACAGTAAGACCAGAGGTACTCAAGGTAGAAGGCAATGGAAAAATTGATGATATACCAGAGAGTAGGCAATGACCAAGTCATGAAGGACTATCTAAGTTAAAATACGTAGTTCACATTTACTCTAGGTGACTTGGGAAGCCCCTAGAAAGCTGAAGGTGGGAACACAGTGCACTCTGATTTACATTTTAGAAAGATCACTGTGATCACAAGAGGCAAGTACGAGGTAGAGAAACAGGAGGCAAATGAAATATTACTGGATAAGAAATATTTTATTTATTCTTTCTTTTCCTTTTACTATTGGGCCAAAACCCCATTCTGAAGGTCTGAGTTGCTTGGAAGCCTTGAAAGTGTCTTTGAATTGAACCCCCTCAGAAGTACTTATCACTATCTGATTTTTTTATGAATATGTGTCTCACCTCTAGAATGGAAGCCCCATAAGAGATGTGACCAAGTGTCTGTTCTCTGTGATATCCTCAGCACCTAGAATAATGTCTACCAATATCTCAGTAAATGTTGAATAAATGAATACATGTGAACAAATAAGCTTAGGAAATGAAAATAACATTTAACACTTATCTAACTTAACTCTTATTCTTTGGCTAGAAGGTAAAGATTAAACTAAACTTCCTCCAGTAATACCTGAAATAGCCTATTTAGGGTAGAGGACAGAGTGGAAAGATCCAGACAAGTAAATTTCCCAGGTTCAATTGTTGACATTCCCTAGTAATCCATATTTGGCCCCTCCATTCTTATTCTCTGTGGTCTCTCAAATGCATCTTATCCATACTATGGCCCAAACAAGATACTGGAAACATCCATATCAAGAACAGTAACAATGATATTTATTGAGTTATTATGTATTAGACACTGCATTATATTTTTGTCCACTAGGTCATTTAATTCATACAACAACTCTGAGTTAAGTACCACTGTCCCTTTTTTAGAATTATAAAAACTGAGTCTTGGAAAGATTGAATCCAAGGTCACAATGAGAAGTAGCAGAGCTAGGATTTTTTAACACAAGTCTGGGCCCTTAAATATAAAATGTTTGTTCGCGTATAGATACCTCCACCAAAAGTTCAAAGTAAGAACTCATCATCCCACTTCAGTCACACTCACATGCCACCAACCCAGACCACTCCATCACATCCACTGCTTCACTAAATGAAACAACACAACACATTTACACAAGACAGAACTCTAGGAGTCATCTTGGACTCTTTTCTTTCACTTTGTGTCCATATCTAATTGCTCACTAATCCCTTATTATTTGATCTGCCAAATAATTTACAAGCCATCTAAATCTTTATGCCCTGCTTACTTACTGGTACCATGCCTCTGTTTATTCTTCACATAGCGATAAATATCCTTTGAATGTGTAATTCCATTTCCCTTATTAGATTTTTATTAAATTGCCTACAGGATAAAAATAATAACTTCTTAGTATGACACACTGAGTTATTTGTAACCTGGCCTCTAACCACTCCATACATCTCATCTCCTGCCACTCCTCCAAAGCAACTCAAACTTACTATAGCTGTTCTCCAAATACACTAGGCTCTGTCATTCTTCTTAGCCTCTGTACAAGCCATTTTATTTATGACCCCCATATCCTCCATCTGTCTGGTAAACATTGTCAATGATGGGCTATTATGAACAAGAAAGAAAGAGGTTTACTATCCTGGTAATAAATTCAAAAACAAAACAGGTATGCTTAAAGTTAATGTCATAGCTATTAGCTAGATAGCTGGAACTACTATTTCAGTAGCTATGGAAACTCCAACAATAGCTTGTTTACATAAAAAGGAACAAAAGGCAAAGAAATATTTTATAATAAATAATACAATCTTTTAAAATGTACATAAATATCTGGACTTTGTTTCTTTGTGTATATTGTTTCTGAATTAAAATGACAGATTATGAACTCATGATCCATTTTATTTTTAAAAAATATAATATTTATTTTCCTACCTGTCCACTGAAAGGCCTAGAAGCAAAGACTGTAACCCAGTAACAACTATCATCCCCAATACCCAGACTGTGGTCTCCAAATACCATTTCCCACTAAAAGGAATTAAGATTCCTTTAGGAAACAGTTGATTTCAGGATAGGCAAGGAAATGTACAAAAATGCACCTAGAATATCTAGTTATACCAGAAATCAAGGATGCTATCAAAGACATTGGTCATTAAAATGACGCAGAAGCCAACTTGAAAAGGCTCCTACTGGACAAAGATGAGACCATTTTGAGTATCAAAAAGGATAATATCTGTAATGGACTGAAACACATCAAATATATTAAATTCTGTGAGTTCATAGTGACATATATTTTTAAATCATCAGTCACCCTTGGAGGATACTAGGGAATAAATACATTTCATAAGTGGAAAGAATTCACCTATATCCTGCCTTTACTAAATGAACTATACCTCAGAGTAATCAAATACTTGATGAGGGGAAGATTCTGTTTATAGAAATTTTCCAATATAATGAAGAAGGAATGACAGAGCTAGGATATCATCATTTTGTAACTCCTAATGAATTAATAGATCTAGGAAATAATTATCAATGGTAGTTAACATCACAAAAAAAGCAACAGCCAGGCCTTATGTGCTTCCTACTGGAACTACACACTACCTTCTATGAAATATTCTTAATAAAAAATAAATTCATTAAAACCTGAGAAAGCCTATAGATGTGTCAATTTATAAAGAATGACAACAACAAAAATTAAACAGCATGGGAATATAATCACCAAAATTCAAACAACCTAACACAAAAAATAAACTGATTTTTAAAACAAATAAACCGCAAGATAAAAAAGACTGAGGAGGAACTATAAATTAAAAGATACTTAAGAAACATATCATTCAATTGCAATGATTGGAGTTAATTTGGATCCCAATTCAAATTAATAAACAGTAAAAAGAAAGAGCAAGAGAATTGGGACACCAACTGCATATTTGACATTAAGTAACTATAGTTATTTTTTAGTTACATGTATGACATTGTGTATATGTTTTTAAGAGTCCTTTTCTTTCAGATATATTCTAAAATATTCAGAAATGAAAAGATATGAAGTCTGAGATTTGCTTTTAAAATACTGTAGATGAAAAAATAGGTGGGATTGTAGACATAATAAATTTGGCATGATCATTATTGAGCTGGATGTGTGCCTCAAAGAGACATTATATTATTCTCTCTACTTTATATAACTTCAAAATTTTCTACAATAAAATATCAAAAAAAAATTTCAGAAGGACATGCAAATTTTATTTTGAATGTCTATTATTGCTGAATGGGCCTGGGGCAAAAAAATTCTTGCTTATTGGATGAGAAAACTAAGGCCTAGATGAGTTAAGGAACTTGTCCAAAGTCATAAAGCAAATCAATAGCAAGACTAGAATGCTCAAGTTTTCAGTTTCCCAATCTGGTTCCCCTTCATCTGAACAGAAGAGTTCTATTCTAGCCTGAATAATCTTCTTAGCCGCTTTCTACTTTATAGGATTAATTCAGAAACAAATTAAGGGCCAGTTCTCTAATAAGTGTTTTTTGGCTTTTTTTCATTTGTGTGCTTTGTTTTGTGGACATTTCCCTTATCATGCCTCCCCACTGTGACAACTAAATGAGATGTACTGAGCATATGGGGCCAAGCTTATAGCATTCTTATGGCTTGTCACTCAACTTTTTCTATTGGCATTGTGGAAAACCTTCCTATTACTTTGAAAGTTTTCCAACAATCATACCTTCCATTTAATAGGGTTTGTCCTTCTGTCACATGAAGAACAATGTAGATTCTCACAGTCAAACCTCATTCAGATTTTTTTTTCATTTTTCCCAGGGTACAGATACAGAATTTCGAACCTGTAAGGTAAATAACTTTCTACATGCAAGATAACATACCTTAGCAGGATTTCAACAAGCTTCTCATATATTTCAATATAGCAAGAACTCTCCCTGCAAATCTGCTAACCAATCAAAACTAATACTTAACCCAAGGACTCCATTAAGTCAACTAATAGAGGTAATTTAGGGTAATAATAATAATAATAATAGTTACCATGTTCCAGGAATTGTGCTGGTGCTTTTTATGTGTTACCTCATTTAAGTCTCACAAGAACGATATGAGGTAAATTTTATTATCCTATTATAATTAACTATTAAGAAAAATGACATTCTTGAGAAACTAAGTGGCTTACCCAAGGTCACATATCTACTTACCAGGACCCTCTAAGATCTGAAGTATTGATACTCATTAATATGTAACCACGTTTACAAAATATTTCCATGAATATCAACAGTTAATATATTGTTCAAAAGACAAAAAATGTGATTAATACGGTTTGCTAACTCATAATCTTTGAAATTAGATCCTTCAAATCTCTATCACAGACAGGCAGTAAAATTGGTTGATTAATTGCACAGCACCTAAAACATCTGAAATGTAATACTATTAAGTACATATTCCTAGTCTGAGGAGGTAATTAAATTTGAAGTTAAGCAGTATTCTATGATGCAGCAAAAGCATACTAAGCAAAATAAGTAAATAAATAAATGTTCACACTGATATGTCCTTATTACACAATTACCACTTTGTTTTATGATATCTAATTTGATGATACCAATATATAAAAGTATGTTTTGTTTGATAGTTGTTTCTTATGCATGTTTTATTTTCTCTAACTACTTAGCATAACACTAAACAGACAGGAGGAACTTAATAAACACTTGTTACTTGACTACTGCATTTCTGTATTTTATACTATTCCATGCATGCCTGTGATACTCTTCACATAGACTATCAAAATAAATATTTTTACAGGATTGACGGGAGTTAGGGATTACTGGATATAAAGATATTATTTTACTCATAATAAACACTGTTTTTCTATGGAAAAGAAATAAAAAGTCTTCAAAACCATCAAGTCCAAATGAAGTCCACAATTGCAAAGGCTCTTATGATCATGTCAACGCCTCATGCTAAAAGTGACTACACTACAATGATGTACATACAGACACAGAGAGAGAGAGAGAGAGAGAGATTATCATAAATCCCAGAAGATTTATTCAAGTTGGGAGGGAAAAAAACTATTATAAACCATTGATATAATGAAAATATATTGCAGATTTTGCCCTCAAATTAAGAATTCAAATATATTGTCATATAATCTATTCAAAAGTAACTATATCAGTAGTTATGTCTATATCCCAACATTTTATACAAAATTAATGTAGCTCACATTCTGAGAGATGGCCCTTAAAAATCATTAAAGAATAAAGACATTATCATTGTTTTATATTTTTCATTTTCAGGGGAAAAATCAAATTTTAAATGACAGAAATATAAA
Source organism: Lyroderma lyra (assembly GCA_004026885.1). Classification (NCBI taxonomy): domain Eukaryota; kingdom Metazoa; phylum Chordata; class Mammalia; order Chiroptera; family Megadermatidae; genus Lyroderma; species Lyroderma lyra. Next base: position 18,760 of record PVJL010016259.1, read on the forward strand.
ACACACTCTATGAGTAGAAAAATAAATAAAAATCCAGCCAGACTCTCACATAAAAACAATTCCCTATAGCTACATTCCCATACTCCAAATAGCAGCATTATGTCAGCCTGTGAAAGGACATTTTAGTCAAAGAACACAAAAATGTTCAGTACTTACCTCTTTACAAAGACTAAACAACATCTCAAATTAAATCCAGATAAACGAGTAATTCTATTGAGTACCAAATTAATAAGAATCACCTTTAACCTTGTTCATTGCCAAGAGAAAAATACTCAGTTAAGTACAGTCTACATCTTTGTTTAATAGAGATCATTGAAACAAAAGAATAAAAATAACCCAAGTAAGGAAGACATCAAATATAACCCAAGTAAGGAAGACATCAAATATAATCAATATTTGAACTGCCTAAAGTTGGGAGCAATTAAAGTCTTTTCAAAAGTGCATACCTCCTGGGAAAGCAATGCTTCCTAAATAAGCAATACATATAGTAACATGAAATCCAAAAGCAGAGAAATAATATGAAATCAAGAAAAATAGTATAACATGTAATGGCACTGGTTAAAATAATCACTTATAGAATAAACTAATGAGAGGATTTAAAAGTTTACAGTTATGAGCACATCTAATGCTCAGATTTTGGTCCTTAAATCCCATTCCACTCAATGGAGCCAGGGCTCCGTGGAGAAATGGTCAAGTCCAGTACTGGAGGGGAGGGAGTAGAAACAGGATAAATGTGGGATATCTTATGCCAAAAATTAAGAAAATGCTCAGAGGATGATGAGAACATACCAAAAAGATATAGGTGACATCTTGTTTTCCCACTGGTCAATCTAGGGCAATTTGAGCATCAAAATAAACAAAAATAATAAAAGATTGTAACTGACTGAATAAAATATGAATACAAGAGTCCACACTGATATAAATAAATAAAGAAAATGGAAAGCTCTTCTTTTAATAGAAAGGCAATTAATAAATGTAAAAGGAATGGGAGAACTAGAAAATTAGCATTTAACATCATAATACTCGTAAACTCAGGTAAAAATCATCCATGTAAGATAAAAATAGTGGATGACAGTTTCAGCAAGTTTTAGAATATTTACATAGTTACGAAGTACACCACCCAACATAATATATCTTTTAACTATAAAGGTAAAACAATAACTTTACACTGAAGAAACCTAGCAAACACCACCTTAATCTAATGATCAAAGTTATACTGCTAGGAATGGGATTAATCAACAGTATGTACCTCTGATATGAAGCATTGACAAGAATTCAGCATTGCTTCTATGGTGTTACTGTTAAAAGTACTTTAATTAAATCTATTCATGAGGCAATATCAGACAAATCCAAGACGAGGCACATTCCACTAAATAACTGACCTGCCCTCTTCAAAAATGTCCTCCATGAACTATACAGAAAGACTCAAGAACTACAAAGAAAAGACCCAGATTAAAGAAACCTAGAGAGAGAAGACAAGATGGCGACTGGAGAAGAGGTCCCTAAAGCCTCTCCCAGAAAACTCAATTGAACGGCCGTCCAGGAGCCAAGAAAGAGGACCCTGAGTGACAAAACGGCTGTTGAGTAATCCATAAATCCCAAGTAAACACCTGAAGACTGGCGAGAAGGGAGCGAGTCGGGGAGAAGGAAGGGAGCAGAGATGGACCACGCAGGACGCGATCGCGGCTGACTATTCGGAGCTGCGCAGTTTGGGGGAGGGGAGAGAGACTGGGGAGCTGGGGACGGAAGGAGTTTGGGAGCCAGCCTCTGGAACTTTTGAGTGGTAGAAGGGCTGAGCGAGGACTCTGAACTGCAAAGATGACATCCCAGCTCTAAGCCCCCTGGAGACATACACAGGGCTGCAGTTCCTGTTCCCAGCCTGCTGCAAAGGCGACCCTGCTGTCTCAGGCCAGGCCCACAGCTTTGGACTTATGGAGTGGGCACTTCCTCGTGCATCCCAGGGTTCTGAAAGCAGTGTGAGCCCTTAGACAGCCATGTACTGAATCAGGCCTGGGAAGAAAGACTGATTTGATAGCATTCACCCCAGCTAGCAAAAACAAGCCTTGAAACAGCTTCCCCAGCAAAGGGCAGAAGGCAAAGCTGCCTTTGGAAAGCCTTTTGTTGGCCTCTCCCCAGGATATATATGCATAGCCTCCAAACGCAGTAGGAGATCAGAAAAAAGAAACAAACAGCCCCCTCTCCCCCAAAATTGACCCCCAGTGCCACCTAGTGTCTGCCCTACAGCAAGATACCACAAAAGCAATAATCTGAGCACTGAACATAAAGCCCTCATGTCAAAGAGGAAGAACCCAGTGGACAGGATGAATTCCTTAAAAACTAAAACTCCTCAGAAAGAACATGAAATTTACCCAGAAGATAGCCTGTTAGAACTGGAAGGGTCTCATTTAAGTGATGGAGAATTTAAAGCAGCCATTCTAAAGGCTGTGAGAGAAATGAAAACCTATTGGCAGAACACCATAGCTGAGATAAATAATATAAAAAAAGATATAAACGACATAAAAAAGAAACTCTGTGAACAAAAAGAACAATTTAACAAAGAAATTCAAAACATAAGAAAGATTGAGATGGAAATATGAGAAATAAATAATACCATAAAAGAAGTGAGAAATGAAATAACTGCCATAGGAAACAGGACCAACCAGATGGAGGAAAGAATTAGTGATACTGAAGACCAGAACATGGAAACAGCTCAGAAAGAGGAAGAGAGGGAATATAGAACCAAAAGGATTGAAAGAACTCTGCAAGAAATATCCGACTCCATGAGACAAAACAA
>PVJL010016260.1:0-21577 GCA_004026885.1 Lyroderma lyra
AGACAGAGGGACAGATGGTGGGGGGGGGACCAGGGCGGGGGGAGAAGGAAGGCAGGACACAGCAGAGACAGAGGATCCCTGTACCCTCCCTTGTGGCAGCCACTCGGGTCACCCCAGGCTCCCCGAGGGACTCAGGTCAGGACTGGAATCAGGGGACCTGCATCCAGGGGTTCCTGCTGAGGGGGAGTGTGGGGCTCACTGTGAGAGCATGTGCTGACTCCACAGTTGCAGGGAGACCCCTCAGCCCTGACACTGGGGGACACCCACACCGTGGGGTTTGGGGGCGTCTGACAGCAGCACCCCAGGATCTGCTCCAGGAGAGCTCATCCTGGCTCCGGGGCCTGGGAGGAGCTGGCACAGGCCCTTGGTGGGGGGAGGCCGGTTCTATAGCAGGTGCAGGCAGGGGTCCTTGTCTCCCAGGGGAGCACCGAAGAGCCCCCCTTGGAGACACGGGGCTGCCACGCCCCAGTCACCTACTTGGTCCAAGGCTGACAGTCTGCCAGGGTCCCGTTGGGGGAGAAGGTCCCAGGCGGGCAATCTGCACACACCGTGTCCTGCCACTGGGAGCCTGGGAAACAAGAGGGCCGGGCAGAGGGGCCTGGGGGGAGGCTGGGGGGCGTCCTGAGGGGCGTCCTGGGGCGTCCTGGGGGCTCGGGCGCAGGCCAGGAGGCGCTGGGCTTCCCCACCCCCGGGGGCGTGGGTCTGGGGCTGGGTGTCCTGGCCGCTGCAGGCCTGGCTCACCTCTCTCCTGCACCTGCTGGCCCGGGAGGCACACGCTGTGGGGCCTGCACTCCACACAGTCGTCCCCGTCCACCGCCACGCAGAAGTGGCCCGGGCTGCAGCTGCACATGGTGTTCTCCGTGCTGGAGCAGTTCCTCCAGGGCACCAGGCCCAAGGCTGGGATCCGAGAGAAGGAGCTGAGCGCCCCCCACCCCCACAGGGGCCACGGCCCCCCACCCCAGCCCCGTCAGGCAGGTGCTTTCTTCAGGAGACCTGTGGGTGCAGCACCAGGCTCAGAGCCCCTCAGCCCCACCTCGCTGAGCCCCAAAGCATCCGGCCTCCGTCTTTGTCCTGCCTTCTCCCTGGGGTAACGCCCCCCAGACCACCTGCCCTGGGCAGGAAGGAGGCAGAGGAGCCATGCTCAGACCGAAGAGGGGCCCCGGGGCAGGGGTGGGGGGGTGACGGGGGGCGGGGCCCACCGGCCGAGGGATTTGCCTCAGGCTGGGGTGCCCTTGCGATGGGACAGGGTCCCTGAGCTCCGGAGGGCCTGGATGATGGGGTGGCGAGCGGGGGGACACCAGACCCCCCTCTGGAAGACGCAGGTGTGGCCAGGGGCCTGAGGCTCTTCTGAAGACACCCTGGCCGGGTGCACCCCTGGGACATGGGGCGGGGCCTGGCCCAGGGGACAGTGGCATTCTGGGCTGGGCGTGGCAGTGTCTTACCTGGGTCACAGACTTGGCACTGCAGACACTCACTCAGGCCGTTGAGGTGGGCAGTGTAGGTCCCCGGGGCACAGGGAACGCACAGGGTGCCCGTCACCTCCCCACATGCCTGCCTCACTCGGTACCCTGCAGCCAAGGGGTCCACACACTCAGGAAAGTGGGGCCCGTGGGAGCCCACCCACCACTACCACCTGGAGGCCCCGGCTGCTGCGACACCTCCCACAGGGACTGGCAGGCACCTGAGCTGTCCCCTAGGCCATCCCACCTGCCCCGGAGTCCTGGCTTTGCTTCAGTGCCCACCTGAGCCCTGACGCCCCACAGCCCTTCCCCTGTGCAGGGGCTGCTCTGGGGTGCAAGGCCTCACCCACTCTGTGCCTAGAAGCTCCACGCCTCCCATGGAGGTGGGTGCTGTGAACAGAGGGGCTCCAGGCCATGGAAGGGGCAGGAGGGTCCCCCACCCGGCCATGGCCCCCACAGGGTCCCTGCAGGGTGGCACCCACCTGGGCTGCACTTGGGGCAGCACTTGGTCCCCACCGGGAACTCATCTTCTTTGCATGAGGGCACCGCCAGGGCGCGGTGGGAGGACCCCAGGAGCAGGAGGCACAGGGCCTGAGGGAGGGGAGGACGGGGCGATGGGCGGAGGCGCTGCACCACTGTCCCCCCGGGATGGCACACGGGGCACAGGACAACCTCTGGGATGGTCCCCTGTCCACTGAGCTCCCTGAGAGCCTGGGCTGGGGATGGCCCACTGCCGGCCTCTGCTCACCAGGGTGGGATCCGGCCCCCGGGGGAGGCCAGCCCTCCTGTGGCCCAGACCCCCTCTGGGCCCCCTGCTGCCCTGAGCTGGACCCCTGAGCCCCGGGGGCTGGCAGGGACGGCCACAGGGCACTCTCCAGTCCTGCAGGACACACAGGGAGGGAGGCCGTGCTGGGGGCCCTGGCAGTCACGGGACCGTCACGAGGGGAAGTGTCTGGGCTTCCCCTCACCGCCCAGGGGACCACCCCAGTGCTCCGATGTTCGCGTTCATGTCCCAGCACAGGGCTGCGTGTGGCAGGTGGGGACCAGCCAGTGCAGGGCTCCCGCCAAGGGCAGCTCCCAGAGCCCCCACCCTGCCGCGGGGACCGGCCTGAGAGCGCCTGTGGCGAAGGTCATGGCTTTCCTGCCTGTGACTCGCCCCGCCACACCGGCGGTCAGGGAGCTGCGTGTCTGCAGAGGCTAGGACAGCCCATGAGGGCAGGGCAGCTGGGACACTAAGTCCTGTGTGCGGCAGGTGACGAGGGGAAGGATGCTGGCTCCCCTCTGGAAGAGGCTCCTTTGAGGGTCCCTACCCGGCAGGGTGCACCCCCCCCCCACCCTGGAGGTGGGGCAGGGCCTGGCCCAGGGCAGGCACGGGGGAGGAAAGGGGTAGCTGAGCACACCCAGGGGCAGGGGCGCTGGGGAGGGGAGGGCAGGCCAGGCCACTCGTCGTCGCTCGAGGTGACTCACCAGACTCAGAGAGTCAGCCTTGGGCGCTGGGCTCCAGGGAGGTGGCTCCCAGCCTGGCAGAGGCTCCATGTCCCTCCTCAGGGCCCTCACTCCATGCTGGCTGTCCCAGGACCCCTGCCAGCAGGACAGGTGCCAGGACTCCCCTCTGCCGCTGCGCGGATCTGCTGAAGAGAAAATGAAAGAGAAAGTGAGTGGAGCCGGGAGGAGGGACACTGGGGCCCGTTTCCGCCCGCGGCTGCAGGACCCCACGGCCTCAGGCTCTCAGAACCCAGACGTTGACCCGCCAAGGCCGGGCGCAGGGAAGGGCCGTGGGCAGGGGGCGGCGGGGGACCCTGCTGCCCCCGTGAGTGAGCCCAGACCCAGGAGCAGTTCTCCCGGCCCCTCTCCTGTCGCCCCCTTGCACCTTCCAGGGACAGTGAGTGCCCCCCAAGCTGCGTCCGCACTTCCCACCGGCTCTGCACCCCAGAAAGCCCCACGGGGCTTCCCGTTATCTCTATGGGCAGCTACAGAAACAGGGTAACAGCCGCGCTGCTCCCAGGCAGCGTGGTGCTGGCGTGTCCCCACCTCCACCTGGGGCACCTGGGCGCCCCCAAGTTCACCTTTGGACGGCAGCTCTGCACAAGGCCACCTGTCGTTGTCGCAGAGCACAGCGGGCCGGGCACCCCACCCTGGTCACGCCCCCATCTGCCCCCGGAGGGGGAGGGGCGGGGTCACTCCTGCTCCCGTTTCACCGACGGGAATGGGAGCTCAGAAAGAGACAGGGCCTTGCCCTGCGCCTCCCCCGTGCACACCCCCAGTCTTCCTGTCTAGAGGGGCGCTCCTCACCGGCCTTTCCAGACCCAGGGCCATCCCAGAATGGGGGGATATGTGGGCAGGCCCAGGGGGGCTTCCCTGCACACCTGGTGCCCTGAGAGGTAGGCTGGGGGACACGCGAGAGGCAGCACACCCAGCACACCCTGGTGCTCGTCATGGGCTCCTGACTTCTGTGTCACATGTATCTCATGTCACCCCAGGGCCCCTTTATCTGGGAGGTCGCAAAGCGGTTCGACGCGGTGGCTTCGGTCTTATCAGACCGGCCAGGCGTGAGATGCGATGCGTGTCCAGCCCCACAGGCCCGAGGAGGTCCCTGTCGGTCCTCAGCAGACCTGGCGCCACCCCCGCCCTGAGCCGGCAGCTGACAGCCCAGCCCGGGCTGACCGGGCACCCCTTCCGGGCACTGTCTTTGGCACTGAGGTCCTCGGGGTCACTACCTACCGCCGTTCCTGGGGGCCCTGCTGTTACGGGGTCGGGTGGGGGCTGACCACTGTGAGCACTCGACAGGGCCCCCCGCTGGCCACCACTCCCAGGACGGCCTGCCAGCCACGCAGAGCCCAGTGCTCCGAGAGCCCGTGACGCTCCCGGCGGCACAGGTTCCCGTCACCCCCCAAGGGCCTGCTGGAGGCCCCCACCCTGCTGTTCCCCCACCCTCAGACCACTGGGCTTTCCCAGGAAGGGGCAGGTGCACGCCCCCTGCACCCTCCACTCAGCCCTGATGAGCCCTGGGGAGTGCTCTGGAAGGCTCCGGAAACCCCGTACCACACAGGTCCCCGGAGGACACTGCAGGGACCCAGACGGGCTCTGGGGGTGCTGGGCCCCCGCCACTCACCTCCCGGGATGCTCCTCAGGGTGGGGTGCCAATGCTTCCAAGGAAGCAGGACCCTCTCCCTACACCTGGTGAGGCCCCCCCAGCCCCCTCCCACCAGGTACCCCTCGGAGATGACGTCACCGCCCCTCCCTGGGCACAGCCAGGAGCAGGACTTGCCCGCCAGCGTCAGTGAGTCCCAGCCTGAGTGTGGCAGTGGCCAGGCGTGCTCCCCTCCCCGCCCGCACCCCAGCATCAAGCCTCAGGGTCATGGGAGCCTGAGCCCAGAAGCAGACCTCGGCCGGTGCTGTCTGTGCAGGTCCCGCTGGGCCCCGCGCTGCTCCCAGGGGGCGTCCTCTGGTCCCCCGAGCTTAAAGCCTTGCCCCGCCCCCAGCCTTCCCCCCCCCCAGGACCCGGGCTCTGACTTGCTCAGTGTCTGTCGGGGTGCAGTCCCCACCCCGCCCTCCCAGAATGCAAACTCTGCAGGTTGGGAGCCCGGCCCCTGGGGGCGGGCAGAGCGAGGCCTCTGGGCTCCGGCCGCTCCGTCCCTCCGTCTGTCCCCGCCGCTGTCCGTCCGCGCCGCCGTCCTCGCTCACACTCACGCTCTCAGAACTGGCCTGTTCTGGGCCCGGGTTCACCAGTGATGAGATGAGCGTGCAGATGCGGCCGGAGGCCCTTCCCGCCCCCCAGGTGTCCCCACCGCTGGCTGGCATCTGCTGTGTGTCACCTGCCCTTCCCGCAGTCTGGGCGCCCAGGCACCAGCAGGCAGGGCAGGAAGGGGAAGTGTCCCCAGAGAACCCCATAGCTGCCCGAGGCTCCATGCAGCTACTGCACCCCCCTATACCTGGGGTCCTGGGACCCCAGGGACACCCTCTCCTCTCCCGACACAGCCACAGCCTCTGTCCAGAGGCTCCTGAAGGCCCACTGTGCAGATGGCAGACCTGCTCAGGACTGCAAACCGAACCGAGCTGGGGCCCACTCAGACCCCAGCCCCATCACCCTGCTGACCCCACTGCCCCAGCCCGCACCCCAACAGCTCATGCCGGGACAGCCCTGCCCACAGGCCATCAAAACCCCTGACAACATTCTCTCTTCCTTTTTGAGGAGTTTTCCGGGGTCTTGGGGGCCGCTCCCTGCTCCCCTCGGCCCCCCTGCTCTGGGCAGTGGCCTCAGAGGCACAGCCGCCGGGTCCGCGTCCTCTTGGGGTCACGATCCAGGGAGGGAGCGGAGTCTAAAAGCCAGAGGCAGAGAGTGGAGAGCCACGTGGGCTCTGAGGGGGCCCGGGGGCCCTGTGGGGGGACAAGTCGGGAAGGCCGTTCTCTGAGGACGGACGTGGGCTCAGCGGTGCGGCCCGAGCACGCAGTTGGGCAATGAACTTGGCGAGCTCATCGTGCCGCAGCCCTCACTGCGCAATGTCACTGCGGTCCCCCTCGGAGTCCCCCCCCCGGGGAAGCCCTGCACCGGCGCCAGCGCCCGGCCCGCCCCGCATGGCAGTTTGGAGGTCTCTCTGCAGTGGCCCTCAGAGCTGTCGTCCGCCTGGCCAAGGTGGTGACACCCCACCGAGCTGCCCGTGCCGCGCCGCCAGCGTAAGAGCATGGCGGCAAGTTCACGAACTTAATCGTCAGATTTTGGGGATGACGACAGCTCCGAGGGCCCTTCCAGAAAGAGTTCCCAAACCGCCAGGAAGTGGGGTGCGGGCGCTGGCGTCGGTGCAGGGCTTCCCCGGGGGGACTCCGAGGGGGACCGCAGTGACACTCCGCAGTGAGTGCGCGGCACCTGTTCTAGGACGGGTTCGGGCTGTCCAGCCTCGTACGTGAGGTCCACTCCCGGTGCGGCGTGGAGGGGGCAGGACGCAGTGCCGGCCAAGGCCCCTCCTGGACGGGGGCTGGCGTCGCCACGTGCGTCCTGTGCTCAGGAAGCTGCGCGTCTGTCCCCGGTGCCGACTGACTGACCGGGGTGAGGGACAGCTGAGGGGCGTGGAGAGGGGGCCCACGGGACAGTGCCTCCAGCTCTTGTGAAGGGCAGGGAGTGGACAGATTGGCCCGGGGACAGGGATCAGGGGGTCGGAGAGTGCTGGGGCACCTGGCACTCCCCAGAGGCACAGGTGCCGGCTCTAAGGCCCACCCTCCTCTGAGAGGAGGATGGGGGGTGGGGGGCCCAGGCTTGCACTCCAGCCCAGGCCTCAGGTGTCAGCTGTCACCTCAGACTCTCCCTGGCGTCCCAAGCTCAGCGTGTGCCAGCGCCCCCATCCCCCCAATGACCACTGCACCCTCCCCGCCCTGGGAGTTTGTTCTGCTGGGAAGCGGGGCTCCCCATGCCTCAGCGGCCTGGCACCCCACTCAGGCCAGTTCTGGGCTTGGAGACACAGGCCTGGACCCGGGCACCCTCGGCCCCCCAGCCCCCTCTGATCCCCCCTCCCCATTGTGCACACAGCAGCTGGGGACCTTCTCAAACTGCAGATCGAACCACGTTTGCCTCTCTCCTGTCTGCCCCCCGGTCTGCTCACCCCCCCGCCCCTCACTGCTGCAGCCACAACGACCCGACCCGGGGGACCGGCCCCCGCCCACCCTGCAGCTCCGCACACTGTCCTGCTCGACGGCTCTGTGGGTCCCCGGGAGTGAAACCGCTCACGCCCACGCCAGGCCCTAACCTTACCCCTCACGGTACCCTTGTGCTAGCACACCGCCGTGGCCCTGGGGACTGGCCGAGAGCTGGGGCCACACGCCCGGTAGGGGCGAGCGAGGTCACACAGACGGTTCCAGGCGCCTCTGTTCTCCTGGGGGTCGGCGAGGGGCTCAGGGCAGCTCCGGGCTCCACAGACCATGGCCGATCCTGGCCCTCCGCGTGGGACTGGCACCCAGGGAGCGTCACTGATGGCCATCCACAGGAGCCCTGGGATCACCAGGGGCCTCCTGGCTCTGCATCGGGCAGCACTGCCCAGGGCCATTGGCCAAGCAGGGAGGAGGGTGTGAGTGGACGTGTGGGGACAGCGGCAGGGAGAGGCAGACGCGCTGAAGGCGGGGAGGAGAGCGTCCCCAGGCCGGCGTGTCCACGGGGCTGAGGTGCGCACACAGCCGGCCGGCAGGACTGATTGGGGAGCTAGGCAGGCCCGCCGACGGGGGTAGGGGCCGGGCCCAGGCAGCCTTTCCGGAAGGCAGCTGGGGAGTAAATATAAAGATCTTGGACTATTTGAACCCGAAAGTCCCATTGAGGAATTGCAGACTTCAGCGTACTGACCTGAAGGGGACGAGAGGGGCGCACAGGGCTGTTACACCGCGGAGCCGCTACAGTAAGAGGACACTGGGAACACCTAAGTGCTCACCAGAAGGGGACCGGTCGCGTCCCGCCGTGCACGATGGCCGGTAAGCCAGACCCACCCTCGGCCACAAAAGCTAGAAACGCACGAACTAAGAATGAGCTGTTTTCAGAACCTGGGCGACACGGACCCGCGATCCTGAGCTCCAGGCCCATTCCAGCTTTGCCCTCGGGGCCCATGCTGGACTGCGGGGGGCCGAGAGAGACCCCCACGCGGGCCAGGGCAGTCCTGCTGAAGTAAAGAGGCAGGGATCGGGGTTGGGGATTACTTATGCAGATGGAAACTGCAAGCAGAGTTCCAGAACGGGGGACGTGCACAGACCCAAAGCTCCAGAGACCTGCAAAACAAGCCATGCGTGTAAAGCATAACCCCCCCGAAGCAGACAGCGGGCCGTCTGCATGGCCCCAGGGTTCCCGCGGGGGACGGGAGCTACGTGAGTCCTGACCAGCCGGAGGTGAGAGTCCCCACGGGCCACTGGGGCGTCCAGCAGAGACCCAGAGGCCATGCCTCGCTAGCAGGGCTGAGCTCTCCTTAAAGGCTTGCCCAGGTCTGCGCTAACGGCGCTCAGAAACAAGGCTCCGAAGGCCGACGTGAGCAAATGGGGCGCTCTACGGGAGGGCTGAAGGAAGGAAAACCCAGAGGATAAGCCACGAGGGAGAAAAGCACGACGTCCAGCACCCAATCACGACGCACTGCTACGCCAAGAGGCAGGGAACTACGGCCAAGGAAAAGAATTCGGGGAAGCAGACCCAGCAGCAAGGACAGCCATGCTGGACTTGCCAGACAAGGACCGCAAAATAGCCATTAAAACCCTTTCTGAGAGGAAACATAAACAGGAAGAGAAAAACGGAAGACACGGGACAGAACTCTACGGTGCGTTGCGAAGTCCCGCGTGAGAAATCGGCTGGGGGGTGTCACGGGGCCCGGGCTGCCCCAACAGGACCCCACGCTGCGGGGGTGTAGACAGCACAGATTTACTGCCTCGTGGTGGTTCGGGCCGGAAGGCCAAGGCCAAGGTGTCAGCAGGGCAGCCTCCCCGAGACGCCTCTCGGTGACGTGCAGACGGGGACCTACCGCCGTGTCCTTGCTTGGCCTTTGCTGCGCGCCCCCCGGGGGGCCCTGCGTGTGTCCGTGCTCCCTGCTCCTCATCGGACCCCAGTCGGACCGAAGGGTGAAAGCCTGCCCTGTAACCTCAGTCACCCTAAGGACCCCCTCGCAGGCCCTCTGTCCAAATGCAGGCACAGGCTTCGCGGCTGGGGCGCAGGGCTGCAAAGCAGGAATTCGGCACCCGCCCGTGGGGAGCAGGAGCCGCCGTCACAGCAGGATTAACCACAGCTTAGACGCTTCGAGGAGCTACCCGTGACCTTGAAGACACAGTGACTAAAACGATCCCAAAGGAGCCATTACACAGAGAGAAAGAAGGAAAACCACAGGGAAATGCCACGTCGTGTCACAGACATGCACCTGGAGCGTGAGAGGGGACACGAAAAGAACAGAGAACGTATCTGCAGAAAACGGGTGACATTTTTCAGATTTGAGGAAAACTGTAAACCCACACATGCGGGAAGACCCACGGGCCCCAGGAAGAATGAACGGAGAGGAACACACAGCCGGAGGGATCATCATCAGACCCTGACCACGGGCGACGGAGGACACGCTCGCCTCGGCCCGGGACGAGACACACTGCGCACGGACAGCGGCGGGACGCGTTGCCAGACTTCTCTGCAGAATCCACTCCTGTCGGAAGGCCGTGGAAGACGTCCCTCGCATGCTGCAGGGAGATTTCAACTTGGAATTCTACGGACACAATGAGACTCTTCTGCAAGATGAGAGCGAAATGAGCCCGAGGGTTCCGTGTGTGACTCCAGCGGGAGCCGAGACAGTTGGCCGCAGCGGGCCTGCAGCGCCCGAAGCGGTGGGAGGGCTTTATTCCAGCCCACGGCCTCAGCCTGTGGTGACCCTCCCTGCCCTCCAAGGGACAGCGTGAAAGAGAAGGCAAACACGTGCCAGGAGGGGAAACCTGAGCCATCTCGTTCTCGGTGTAAAATTTAAGTTTAAAAGCGGGAGAACGCTTAAAGCAGACATGACCGTGTTTTGTGACGTTGACCGTATAAAGAGATAAAAATCGATGACAGTAACTGCAAAACGGTGGGCGGGAAGTCCAAGTGCACGGCGGTGAGATTCCTTGATATGTCTGTTAAGGGGTGCGATATCACGTGAAGGTGGAGATGCATGCTCTAAACCCGACAGCGAACACTAAATCCATCGAAGATGTATACCCAACACGCCCAGAGTGACCCAACGCAACAAGAAGACGACCCAGGCGGCGTGGAGGCCGGGAAGGACGGAGGAACCTTGTCCTTTGCAGACAAGGGGCTTGCGTGCGTAACGGTCCTCTGCCACGTCCAAAGAGGCTTCCTGAACTGCCAGGCGTGGCCAATCAATCATCTTTTTAAAAGATGGGAGTTTGAAATTTATAGACGAAAAAGCCAGAACCGCTGAGAAATAGGTTTCGCAGAACCCGGGCAAGGCCCGCCCGAGCACCGTGGCGAGGAAAGCGTGGGGAGGCACGCGCCATCCGCAATCTGGAACACGGACTCTGAGGACGTCCGCTGTCCCCAAACCGATCTGTAGAACCCACGTAATCCTAACCAAAATTCCAGCAGGCTTATTTGTAGAAACGGGCAGGATGATGCTTAACATATATATTTGGCCAAAACGGTTCTGCAAAAGCAAACGTGCAGGACTCACACTGCAAAGCTAGGCGGTACTGGGGCGGGCAACGCCCCCAGACCAGTAAGGGAGAGGGGACAGTGTCCAGAAAGTCCCGGTCCCTCATGACCAATGGAGTCCGGTCAGGGGCAAAGGCGATCTTCTACAAATCGTTGAAGTGCTGTATGGATGCTGGGGGCGGAGGGACGGGTAAGGGATAGCGACCTGCACCCACAATTGACTCAGAGGGATCCTAGGCCGAAACGTAAAGGCTACGACCTCTGGAAGAAAACACGGGTGAAGGTCTTTTTGACCTGGAAGCAGACCAAGGTTCCTTAGCTGGCACCCCAAGCATAGGAAGCATGGATACCCTGGGCTTCATGCCAATTAAAGGCTTCTGCTCCCCAGAGTATGATGTAAGGAAACGCGAAGACAAGCCTCCCACCGGGAGAGGTGTTCACGACAGCGACGTGTCGCACCCAAAGGTGTGTTTGTCCAGCACTCTTCCCGAATAAGGAGACAAGCGGTAACTCCTCTAAGTGCACGAGGGTGGGCTGACAAACCGCCTGCACTCGAACAGAAGACGAACGGGCCCTCGTGCGTGAAACCGAAAGGGAAACGCACCTGCGTGGCTCCTGGCCGAAGCTGCGTGATCACTTCCTACGAAATCACCGCGCACGCCGGCCCACTTCCGCCAGCACCGCACTAGTGTTCGAAATCCGTCCTGAAGAACGTGGCTATTCTGTTCCTGGAACCATGTTCTCACCGCCGATGTCCCCTCTGCGTCACGGATGGACCGCCCGGCCCAGCGCCTCGCTGACCCCCGTGGACGCCGGCGTCCGTCCGCGAAGGCCCCTCGGGGGAACTTCCCGCTGTTCCGAGCTCCATCGCGAGCCGAACGTCCGGACGCTCCCCCATCTCCGTGCGCACCGGCAGGACGAGGTGAGCGTGTGCGTGCAGGGCTGAGAGGGAGGGAGGGGACGTACCGGTGACTGCAGGGAACCGGTTCTATCCCGATGTGTCCAACCTAACAACAGGCAGGACCGTGGAGGCAGACTGGCCTTGTGGTCACTCTTCTCTACGCGTCCCCTGACACCACAACATTGCCCGTTCTCCGGCGTGCTCGGTCGTGGGAGCACGATACATAACACGTGGCCTCGGAGGGGACACAGTGTCAGGCCACAGCAGCAACGGGCCCCTCGGCGCCCTGCCTCATGCAGGACACTGCTGTCCTCTTGTCACCCACACAGCTTCAGTCACTTGTGCCACTACGTCCCAACACGAGGCGCTAAGGCCCCCGCCATGGACGGGCCCCACTCCTGACAGCCCTCGCTCCAGAGCACAGCCTCATCACGCAGCACCCCAGAACCCACAGTTCCCATCACCCTGCACCAGTCCGCCCGGCCCCGTGGCATGTTCCCGGCTTCTCGGACTCACGTGTGTCCCTGGCAGGCTGGCGCCAGCGGGAGTGCGGACTCTTCAGGGGTGGCGGAGGGGCGCACACAGCTCTCGGTGCCCTGCAGGCAGGCTCACCCTGCAGCGTCACCTCGGGCGGCTGACTTGCTGAGGTCGTATCTGGGATGCCCCCATGCACACGCATGCACACGCATGCACACGCATGCACATGCACATCCCAGCCAGGAGGACAGGGAGGCAAAGGACATGGAGAGGGACCAAGAAGCTCAACCTACAACGTGTACCCACTACCAAAATAAGCCGTGACTGCGCATGCCTGCTCCTCCGTGTCCTGCAAACACCAGGTGTCCTTCAAATGCCAGGTGTCCTTCCCTTGGGGGCCGGGGTGGGGAGAGCCATCACCAACGGCTGCCACTTTCAGGGTCAAGTGCTGTATTAACTCACTGCTGGTGAGGGCCAGGCCACCAGGCCAGTCCCCAGGGACCCCACAATTTCCTCAGAAGGGAACCCTGCCAAGCAGTGTGGCGGTTCCTGTCTGCCACACGGCCTTGTCCCCACCGCCACCCTGGGTCCCCTGTGTCCCACTCCCCACCCCTCAGCCCTGGACTGTGGGATTCACAAATGAATCAGAGCCAGCTCCTGCCCCCAGGGGCCACCCTCAGGCCTTGCACACCCACCCACGCTCACAGTAATACTCCCAGCACCGAAAAGGCGTGGGCGGCCCACGTGTTTGTGGCTGGATGGGTAAGCAAGGGGCGGTGTCTAGACGACAGAACATTCTCCGCCCCGAGCAAGGGGCGGCGCTCTGACACCTGACAGCATGGATGGCCCCAGAGGACGTGCAGCTCCGAGTCGGTCACAAAAGGGCCGCTCCTGTGTGACCCCACTCAGAGGTCCCTGGAGGCGGCAAACCCTCAGGGACAGAAGGTGTAGAGGGTGGCGCCAGGGCCTGGGGCGGGAGAGGAATGAGGAGCTGGTGCTCAGTAGGGACAGAATTCGCGCTTAGGGAAAGGGGAAGTTCTGGAGATGATGGCGGGGACGGCCACACAACACTGAGTGCGCCAAGGGCCACCGAGCTGGACAGTGACAGGTGAGGTGGGAAGTCACATATCGCGTGTGTCTCATCACGACTTAAGATAAATCAATAAAGACTTTTTCCAAAGCCAGCAGGCAGGCGGGCCTGTCCTGTTTCTCACGGCTCCCTGTGAACTGTCCCAAAAAGTTGGACGACGACAAAAAGGAGAAGCTCTCGGGACTGGCGTCCTGTGTCTGCGTGTAAAGTCAGCCTGTTGCACGTCCTGCCTCTCAGCCCCAAACAGGAAGTCTGGGGGACGTGGGCCCCACAAGGGCGCGTGCTCTCACAGCTGCAGGCTTTTTCGCAATACAAAGCGAAATCGTGTTTTTCACCTAAAGTGTCATCAGCGGAAATGAAAAGGTTGCTTAACGTCGCCTGTCCTTTCATTTAAAAGCGGTCACTGCAGGTAATTTCACTAAAGGCCACCCGGAGCCCAGGAGGCGAACTGGTGTGCTGGCAGCGGCCTGCTGGGAGGCGCCTCACAGGCTGGTTCCCACGTCCCAGCCCTGGGCCACTGGCCTGCCTCCGGGCGGGACTCCCGGGGCCTCTGGGCCACCGGCCTGCCTCCGGGCGGGTCTCCCAGAGCTGGGCTGGGGGCTGCTCGCTGTCCACAGCAGGCCCTCAGGCACCAATGCTCAGTTGGCTCCCAAATGAACTATGTTGTCAGCCCCCCAGCCCCCCAGTATTGCTGACAGGTGACAGGCTGGTTCCCTGGCACCACCGGCCCACCATCCTGACCGACTGCCCAGTGCACCAAGCAAGCAGAGGGCACAGGGCACAGGCCCAGAAGCAGGCCTGGATTGGGAGCCAGGCATCTGGGCAGCGGAGGCAGCTCACGGCGGGGGCACTCTGTGAGGCCCTCACGGGGCCCCTGAAGGGGAAGCTGGGCGGCCCCGAGACAGCGGGCCCCTTGTCCAGCCCAGGGTTCCGCCTGCCTCCTGGAAGCTCTGTTTGGTTAAGCTCCCTGAGCCACGGTGAGGCTGCCCTCTGACAGGAGGGGCATGCTGATAGGCGGGATAACTAGAACCCCAAGTGTAGGGTGGGGGCGGCCCAGGACCCCATGAGCTGGAGCTGCACCTGGCACTGGGGCAACACTGGCAGGAATGGGGTGGGGTGCAGGCTGCAGTGGTCACCGCCCCACCGCTGACCTGCCCCTCTCTGGTGTCTCTCTGGCTTCCCAGACGGTAAACTTCCTGTCTGGGTCTCAGCATCCACCCACCCCTTTCCCAGGACCTGGGAAGTTCCCGCCCTGGCCCAGGCATTCCCCGCCCTGAGGCCACCACCTGCACCACCCCCGCGTCCCACGGGGACCTGGGCCTCAAGGCCCCGCTACCTTCCTGCTGCCACCAGGGGGCAGCAAACCCCAGAGGCTGAGCTGTGCTCTGTGGCCTGCGGAGGGCAGAAGGGGTGGGGCGTAGGTTTGGGGCCCCACTCCCTTTAGGACTGCCGTGCCCACCCCCAGGACACAAGCAGGGTGCTCCTCACCGGGTTCTGGTTCAGCGAGGCACGTTGTGCTGGGCCCAAGACCAAGTGACCTCTCAGCCTGCTGCCACGTTGAGAAGCACTTCTCCCAGGGAGCAAGTGGGGTGGGGGGGCATTTGGGGAAGCAGGGGCCTTGGAGGAAGCCCACTCCCTGCTCTGCTCAGTCCACGCTGAGCCGCCACAGTGGGGCCAGGGAGGGGGCAGTGAGGTCCTAGGCCAGAGCCTAGAGCTGAGGGCTGCCAGCCCACCCCAACCCCCTGTGTGTCCTTGGCATGTCCCCTGAGTTTACTCATCTGTCAAATTAGGACAATGGCATTCCAGTCTTTGGGCTGTTGGGAAAGTGACTTCAGAACCCAGGACACTGCCTGGCCCCCAGGGGTCTCAGAACACCGATGTCTCCCTTTCCTTGGGGGCCAGGGGAGTGGGCTGGGCCTTGACCAGTGGGGCCAGGGTCCAGCCCAAGACGTCCTCGGCATGGTGCCCCATCCCAGGAGGCCCGACCCTTTCCATACCCTGGACAGGGGCCCTGAATCCCAGACGTGGCGGTCAGTGCTGGGGGGATGGGACAGAGAGGCAGCAAGCCAGGCAGACCCTGCAGACCAGAACTTTATTCAAGGTCCACGGCCGTCCAACTCGGAGGCATACCCGGCACGTGCCCCCCAGACATCTGCCCCTGACACAGACACCTGCATCCCACTGGGATGGCACTGAAGCTGCACAGTGTCACTGGTGTCCAGCACACGGCCTTGCCCTTCCAGGGCATAGCGTCCTCTGGCTCACCCCACTTTAACGTAAAGTGTCCAGTCCTTCCCCAGCCCGGGAGGGCCAAGATCTGGCCCCAGGCAGCCCCCTTCCCCCTGGAGACACTGCCCCCTGCTCCCTCTGCCATGGGCAGTCTTCACCATTACAGCCTTCCTAACGTACAAAACCTTTGCCCCCAGGACCCTACCCCCAACTTCAAGGTGAAGACCTGGGGTACCGCCAGCAGCTGACATCCCACCTGTCTGCAGGCGGGGCTGTTCTGTGGCCCTGGCACTGGGCATGACATGGGAGGGCGCTGTGCCTGGTGGCCGGGGTTCTCTTATCCGGGTCCAAGGGGACTGCAAGGTCGCCACCTGGACCACAACGCGGCCCTTGTGGGCGAGGGACTCGCTGCGCAGGAGCGGCAGAGGGGGTCTCTTTTGCCAAGTCGCTCTTCAGTTGGGCCTGGGTCTCCATCCGCACTGCGTGCAGGGAGAGAACCAGAAGGCTGCGCGGAGGCGGCGGCGTGGCCTCCCGGTGCGGCCAGGGCTGCAGAGCGTGAGCGGAGCCCGTGAGGGAGGTGGGGGAGCGGGGCCCACTAGGGCGCCCGACCCCCCAGCCCGGGTGACAGCCCCGCCTCCACCACCAGCCACGCCGGAGCGGTGCTGAGCGGGGATAGTGCCACCTCCATGTGCCCGGCGTCCCTTTCCCAGATCGGAGCTGGGCTAGCGCCGCGCGAATCTCTCGCACCCGAGGGAGAGCTCAGAGGCGGCCGGAGGCAGTGGCGGCGGCCGGGTGCTGGCGGACCCTTTATGCAGCGCTGGGCGGCGGGGCCCCGGGCGCGCGCGCTTTCCCACGCTCCGCAGCCAATCGGGGGCCCGGACAGGACAAAGCGCGGGACCCCGGACCGCTGGGCGGGGACCATGACGTGCTCCGCCCCCAGAGCGAGCCGCCGGGGTGGAGGGCGGACCGACGGGGGTCACGTGGGGCGTCCGCTCGGAGGGGCCCCGCCTCCGAGTTCTGCCCTCGACCCCCACAGAGCAGCCCCGTGTCCAGCCGCCGGCCCAGGCGCCTCCAGAGCAGCTTAACTTTTGGGTGACAAAAGGGGCTGCAGGATCGGCCCAGGGTGTGGAAGCCACAAGGAGGTGCGACATCAGGGAAGAGGGGTCAGTGCCCTTCTACTGGGCCAAGGCCACCCTCCTGCTTTCTGACAGGCCAGGCGTCAGCCGCCACCTCCTCCTCCAGGAAGCCTCCCTGGCTGCCTCCTCCCTTCCCCAGGCTGGTTCTCCTATCATAAGGTCGTGGTCAGAGGTGCCCTGGGGCAGGGTTGTACCCTCCTCCACCCCAGCTCCCCAGGACCTGGTGTTTTGAGACAGCTGACCTTAGGGACTGCCACCGCCAGCCCAGGGAAAGGGCAGTGCTATCCTACATCTCAGATGAGGAAGCAGAGGGCCCGGGAGGAGGCCTTGCCCAGTCCTTGGCCCCACCATGTTCCCTTCCTGTCACCTGCTGCGGGGGCAGTACAGGCTGGTGGTGGGTGGGAGGAGCCAGGCTTGGGAGGAGGAAGCGGCCTGCTGGGGGCAGACTAGGCCTGGGTGTGTGGCCCAGAGTGGGGAGGGCGGGTGGCCCCATGGTAGCAGCAGTGGGAGTGATGGGAAGGGTCCCCCACCCCCAGAGACTTTTTCTCTCGGGCACCATGGGCCAACGGGAAGGGTGGGTAGCTGGCTCTGGTGACTGTATGAGACTGCTCCCAAGTGTCCAGGCCTGGGGGCCCCCAAACCCTCCGTGGTCAGTGGGCAGGCGCCGTCCCTGTGGGCGCAGGCCCCACTTGGGGGTGGCCAGGTAGGCCGTGCCGCGCCTCTGCTCCCCCCGCCCACCCCCAGGCCCTGAATGGCCGGGAGCCTTTTGTGGGAGAGCAGCTGGCGGTCGGCCTTTATGTGGAGCTGTGGGAAAGTCCTCGGGCCAGCCTCTCACAGCCTCTCAAAAGCCCGGATTATCTCGGCCGGCAGGACGCCCTCTCAAGGACACCCCCGCAGAAGGGGTGGGGGCGGGGGCGCCCCCACAGAGGTCCTGTCTGCCAAACCCTGGCCCACAAGTCCTTCGGCAGGAAAGGGTCCCCTGAGCGGAGAGACCTGCAGACACCCGGCTCCCTTGCCCCACAGTCCAGCTTCCCAGATTCAGAACTGTCCCCCACACCAGCAGAGCAGTGTGGGCCCCCACCCACCTCACACCTAGGCTCTGCCCCCTGGTCGTCCAGGCCCCGGGCCCTCTGAGAGATGGCCAGTGGAAAGGCTGACCTGGGGCTCCCCTGCCCCACTCATGGGGCTGCGCCCATAGCTGGGCTGGATCCAGGACAGAGGTCAGACTTGGGGTGCTCAGGGGGCCTGGATAAGGACAGTGGGCAGGAAAGCAAGCAGTTACTGAGCACCTGGTGCACACAGGCCAAGCCGGACCTTCTCCCTGGCCTGCTCAGAATTCAGAGGAGGTGGGAGCACGCCCACACCTCCAAGCAGGACACAGACCCAGGCCTCGTTGCCCGAGGAGGGCACACGGCCCCTGGTGCACTTGGGCCCCAGAACCCCGCCCTTCCCGGCTCCCTGGGCCAGCTCCCTGCGGCCCAGAACTCAGGCAGGGTCACCCACCCAGGACACCAGAGGGCTGGGGACCACAGGTGACTGGGATGCTAGTGGCAGCAGCTGTTCACTGTGCCTTTATTCACTCCTCTCATCCTCAGCAGGTGCTCCAGGGACTGATATCGGCCCCATTTCACAGATAAAGAAACTGAGGCTCCGAGAACCCAGGCACTAAGTGGCAGTGTCTGGATTCAGACCCTGAGCGCACAGCCCCACCCGGAGGCCAGGCTGCCTCCGGAGGTCCTCTGGGGGGGGCATCCAGGGGCTGGCCTCTCCTTTGTCCCCTTGTCAGGCTGGGGCTTGCAGGGGACACCAGGGGGCTGTGGGAACGGGAAGGCACCGGCGGGGCCAGATGTGCGGCCTTGCAGCCCGGCCGCGTTGCTGGGGAGCTGCTGTGGCTTCCCCGACCTTCAAAGGCCGCCGTGGAGCCCCGCCCCACGGGGACGGCTGCTCCCCAGATGGCCTCTGGGCCCGCGGCTCAGCACACAAAGCCTGGCGGCCGTGTGAATGGGTTTGTCGCTGGGCACGAGCCTTTTGTGCAGAATGAATGTCCACGGCAGGAGGGGGCAGGGTGTGGGAAGCCACCCGGAGTGGCCTCCCGCCCAAATTCCCCTCCGGGCTGGGGGGGGGGGGGGCAGGGCTCAAGGCCGGGGAGAGCCCCACAGCCTCCGTGCCCTGCAGTCTGGGCCTCCCCGTGTGGCTGACAGGGACGTGGGTCCAGGGAGACCGCTGAGGCTCCCTCTTCCCCCCATTCAGATGCCCGAGGGGACGCTGACAGGGGCTGTCCTCACTGTCCCATAATTGTGGGGCTGCCCTGTGAGGCCCGGAGACCAGAGGGCAGGTGGTCGCCCATTAGATGCTCCTGGCCAAGGCCAAGAACCATCTCACTCCTGGGAGGTGGGGGCAAGAGACTGGAACGAGGCCCCTGCCAGACTTGGGGGGCAACTGGAGTAGGAAGGATCAGGTTTCGGGGCACAGTGCCCTCACTCGAGGCCAGGCTCTGGGCCCTCCACCCAGCACACAGCAGCCACTTAAAGCAGGTGGTTCGTGCCCGACTGGGGGTCGACAGCCTTGATCTTGCCTGTTCCCCTAAGCTAGTGCCCGGCCGGGATCCCAGGACTGGCTGGGCCCCCTGGCCTTCACCTGTGAACCTGGTGCCATGTCCCCTGCCCAGCTCGGTGAGCGGTTCCGGGGAGACTCCACTCCAGGTGGCCCGGGGCTGGAGGCAGGGGTCCTCCCTCCTGACCAGGGCTGAGCCTCAGGGAGGGGTCCCCATGCTGGGCTGGAAGCCCCATGCCCCTGACAGCTGGCCCTGCCTGCAGCTGTCCGCAGGAGGTGGGGGCCCCAGCGGGTACCCAAAGGGAGTGCTGATGAAGTTCCTTGTGCGAGGCGCTGAGGGGTCCAAGAATTAGAGGGGTGACCACGGGGAGCATGGAACTGAGCCCCACGTGTGTGATCCCGAGGGTCCCCACCGTGCCTGTGCAGGGGAGGGTCCTGGCAGGGCTGGTGCCCCCAGACTTTCAGCCATCACAGGATTGGGGTGAGGAGTCCGAGGCCAGGATGGGGGTCAAGGACTGAGGGGTCTGGGGGGACTCAAATACCCTGGATCAGTACCATGAAGCAAGGAAAAGAGACTTGCAAACCCAGCACCCAGGGTGGCCCCGTCACTGACCCCCGGGGGGCACTCTGCCTGTGGGCTGCGCCTCTCCCGTACCCCCTCACCCTCATGCTGGTTTGGGGAGCCCCCAGTGCCCTGACCAGGTGGCCGGGGTCACTCCTTAAAGATCAGCTAGCTCAACTCAACTGTCAGATGGGAAACTGAGGCTGGGCAGGCCTGGGGGATCCCAGCAGCCGGGAGTGTGGGTAGAGGAAGCAGGGGTGGGACCAGCCAGCCCAGGGCCCCCCAGGAGCAAGTGGGGTGGCTGTGCGGAAGTGAAATCAGCCGGGGAGGGGAACTGGGGTGCTTCTAGGACAAAACATGTCTTTCGCAGGGACAGAACAGCAACTCGGTCTGCAGGCACGGACCCCAGTGGGTGCGAAGGGGCAGGGGGCCCTCAGATGCTACATGAAACACAGGTGGCTGACCAGGGGCTGCGTGGCCACCCTGGTCCTTTCTGTGGGGGTGGGGAGCTGCCCCTCCTGCCCTGCCCCAGGTGGCCTTGGGTGCAAATGTGGCCTCTCCTGAGGGGGGTCTCCCACAGCAGCCCCCCCAGGCAGGCAGGGTGGGTGGGGGAAGCCCCCTGCGTGGTGGTAAGGACAGCAGGCAACACAGCTGGCTGTGTGGGTGGCCCACCCTGGGGCAGGGGCCAGTGTTCTCTGAGAAGAACCCCTCAGTGAGCATTTTAGGACCTTAGGCGCACGTGTCCCACCTGGCCGCTCTCCCTGCACGCAGGGGGTCCCCACACGGACCACGTACCCACGTGGGAACTTCACCTGCGTATGAGTCCCCAAACATCTTCCTTCTTTGGATATTGGCTTCCACCCTTTGAAAACTCAATCCTTGGGCAGGCGTAAGGGGGACCCCCATTCCAAGCACTTTCCATGAACGCCTTTGATCCCCCAAACCTAGTAGCGGGGGCCCTAGCACCGGGGGCCCGGGTTTCCAGATAAGGAAACTGAGGCACAGAACCCGCCCCCAGGCCCCGGCCCTGTGCGCAAGGCGGGGTGCGGGCGCGCGGAGGTGGGGTGCGGGCGCGCGGAGGCGGGGTGCGGGCGCGCGGAGGCGGGGTGCGGGCGCGCGCGAGGCGGGGTGCGGGCGCGCGGAGGCGGGGTGCGGGCGCGCGCGGAGGCGGGGTGCGGGCGCGCGCGGAGGCGGGGTGCGGGCGCGCGAGGCGGGGTGCGGGCGCGCGCGAGGCGGGGTGCGGGCGCGCGGAGGCGGGGTGCGGGCGCGCGCGGAGGCGGGGTGCGGGCGCGCGCGGAGGCGGGGTGCGGGCGCGCGCGAGGCGGGGTGCGGGCGCGCGAGGCGGGGTGCGGGCGCGCGGAAGCCGCCGGTTCCCACGCTGGGCGGCGGCCGCGGAAGCGTGCCCGGGCCCCCGGCATTAGTGCCGGGCTCTGCTTCTGAATGAGGGAGGGCGGCCGCGGGGGGCGCGGGGGGGCAACTCCCAAAAGACCATCTGGCTCCGCGTTATAATAGAGCGATAAAGGGCTTGTCTGCCCTCAGGGGTTGGGAACGAGCTGCTCTCTGACACCGCGGGGGTTTTAACCAGCTCTGGACCGTGACCCGGCCCTGCCCGGTGCGCCGGGTGGGGAGGGTGGGGGGGGCCGGGCCTGGGGCAGCCACGTGGGCGGCTGAAGCCCCCTCGGACGGGGGTCGCGGTGAGATTCACGGGTCCCGCAGGTTCCCATCGCCCACCTCTGCGCATCCCCGTGGCTAAAGGGGACACTGAGGCCCCAGACACAGGCTGCTGCACCCTGAGGTCCGTGACCCACTCTCGGAGGTCTGAGGCACAGCCGGTTGAGAAAGTGGGGTCTGGTTTGCTCCGCAAAAATAGAAACTCCACTGGAGGGCAGGAGCCCCCCAGACTGTGAGACATGCTCCAGCACCCCCCAACTGTGAACATGCTCTGGCACCCCCGCATCCCCTGACTGTGAGACATGCTCCAGCACCCCCTGACTGTGAGACATGCTCCGGTACCCCCAGACTGTGAGACATGC
>PVJL010016261.1:0-21543 GCA_004026885.1 Lyroderma lyra
AAGTCAAGGAGTGTAATACCACCGTCCCTATTCTTTTTATGTAGTATTGCTTTGGCAATTTGAGGTCTTTAGTGGTTCCATCTAAATCTGATAATTCTTGTATCTATTTTATGAAAGTATGATTGTGGGATTGAGATAGGTATTGCATTAAATCTATAGGTTGCTTTCGACAAAATGGCCATTTAAACAATGTTGATTCTTCCTATCCATGAACAGGGAATATTTTCTATTTTTTAATGTCTGCTTCAATTTCTTTCAAAACTGTTATAATTTTCTGTGAAGACTTCTGTTAAGTTTTTTCTTAAGTTAATCACCAGATATTTCATTCTTTTTGTTGTGATGGCAAAAGAAATTGACTCCCTCATTTATTTTTCTGAGGATTCCTTTTTTGTATATAGGAATACTATTGATTTTTGTTCATTGATTTTGTATCCTATGAATTTAGTGTATTTACTTATTGTTTCTAATAGTTTCCTGGTGGAATCTTTGGAATTTTGTATATAAAGGATCATGTCATCTGCAAGTAGTAACAATTTGACCTCTCCTTTCCCAATTTGGATACCTTTTATTCCTTTCTCTTGCCTGACTGCTGTGACTAGAACTTTCAATACTATATTGAATAGCAGTGGTGACAGGGGATATCCCTGTCTTGTTTCCAATTTTAGGGGAATAGGCTTCAGCTTTTTGCCATTCAGTATGATGTTAGCTGAGAGTTTGTCATACATAGTCTTTATTATGTTGAGATACTTTTCTGTTATACCTAATTTATTCATAGTTTTGATCATAAATGGATGATGTATTTTCTTGAATGCATTCTATTGATATGATCATGTGGTGTTTATCTTTTATTTTGTTTATGTGGTGTATCACTTTGATTGATTTTTGTATGTTGAACCATCCTTGTGCTCCTGGAATGAATCCCACTTGATCATGATGTATAATCTTCTTGATGCATTGTTGTATTTTATTTGCTAATATATTTTTTAGGATTTTTGCATCTCTGTTCATCACAGATATTGACCTATAGTTTTCTATTTTGTGTTGTTTTTACCAGGCTTTGGTATTAGGATAATGTTGACCTCATAGAATGAGTTAGGAAGTATTGCTTTCTCTTCAATTTTTTGGAAGAGTCTGAGGAGAATAGGTATTAATCCTTCTTTGAATGCTTGGTAGAACTCATTGTTGAGACCATCTGGTCAGGGCTTTTGCCGCTGGGAGATTATGGACATTAATTTCAATCTCTTTGTTATTGATTGGTCTATTTAGATTATCCAGTTCTTCTTGGTTCCATCTAAGTAGGCTATACATTTCCAGAAACTTATCCAGTTTTTCTATATTGTTAAATTTTGTGGCATAAAGACCTGTATAATATTTTCTTATAATCCTGTTTATTTCTGTGGTATCAATAGCAGTTTCTCCCCTTTCATTTCTAATTTTGGGTATTTGTGTCCTTTCCTTTTATCCTTTAATTAGTCTTGGCAGAGAGTTGTCAATTTTGTTCACTTTCTCAAAGAACAAGCTGTTTGTACTATTAATTTTTTCTATTGTCCTTCTGTTCTCTAATTGGTTTAGCTCTGCTTTAATTTTTTTTTTTCTTCTGCTGACTTCGGGTTTTGTCTGATGTTCTATTTCTCTTCTTCAAGATTGAATGCTAAAGTATTGACTTGTGATTTTTTTTTTTGTTTGTTTCTTAAGAGAGACCTGTAATGATATATATTTCTCTCTATTACTGCTTTCATTCTGTTCCAATAATTTTGATGTTTTATTTTCATTGTCATTAGTTTCTATATATTTTTTAATGTCTTCTTTTATTTGTTCTTTTATTTAGTCATTTTTTAACAAGATGTTGTTTAATGTCTATGTATATGTGGTTTTACCTGCTTTCTTTTTACAGTTGATCTCCAATTTCAAATCTTTGTGGTCTGAGAATACAATTGGTATGATTTTGATCTTGAATTTACTGAAGCTAATTTTTTGTCCCAGTATGTGGCCTATCCTTGAGAATGCTGTGTGTA
This sequence comes from Lyroderma lyra, assembly GCA_004026885.1. Taxonomy (NCBI): domain Eukaryota; kingdom Metazoa; phylum Chordata; class Mammalia; order Chiroptera; family Megadermatidae; genus Lyroderma; species Lyroderma lyra. The sequence goes on from PVJL010016261.1 coordinate 2,016, forward strand.
CACTAGAATAGAAGGTATAGTCTCTTTACGCTGAATGAAGTGTTTCATCAATGTCAATTATGTCCAATTGCTGTAATGTGTCATTTAGAGATGATATGTCCTTATGTATTTTTTGTTTGGATGATCTGTCCATGGCTTTCATGGAGGTGTTTAAGTCTCTCACAGTGATTGTGTCAGTTTCTCCTTTCAGATCTGTTAGTAGTTGTTTTGTATATTTTGGTGCTTCCTGGTTGGGAGCATATATATTAATTAGTGTCAAATCTTCTTATTGTTGTATTGTACATTTTATCATTATGTAATGTCCATCTTTGTCTCTTGCTATCTTTTTTAACCTGATGAAGTTTATTTCATCAGATATCAGTGTGGCAACTCCTGCTTTTTTCTGGTTACCATTTGCTTGGAGTACTGTTTCTCTCCTTTTATTCTGCATCTGTGTTTGTCCTTATGGCTGAGGAGTATCCCTTGGAGACAGCATATGGATGGGTTTTGTTTTTTAATCTAGTCTGTTACTTGGTGTCTTTTTATTGGTGAGTTCAGACCATTAACATTTAGAGTGATGATTGATATGTGAAAATTTTCTGTGGCCGTTACTTTTTTATTGTTGTTTTATTTTTGTTTCTTTCTTGTTGCTCCAACTCTATTCCACTTGTTCTGATGTTTTGTTGTTGGTCAAATAGTCTCCTTCAGTATTTCTTGAAGTACTGGCCTCATTCTGGCAAATTCCCTCAGGTTCTGTGTGTCTGCAAAGGTCTTTATTCCTCCTTCTTATCTGAAGGATAATTTTTTTGGATAATTTATTCTTGGCTGGAAGTTTCTCTCTTAAAATTTTGTGTATTTGATTCAACACCCTCCTGGCTTATAGAGTTTCCACTGAGAAGTTTGATGACAACCTGATGGGTTTTCCTGTAAAGGTTATGGTTCTATTTTCCTTGGATGCTTTGAGAATTGTCTGTGTTTAGGTTTCGACAGCTTTAATACCATATGTCTTGGAGAAGATCTGCTTGGGTCCAGGTATTTAGGAGGACTATTTTCCTCTTAAATTTGGGGTTCCACATCTTTCCATAGGTTTGGAAAATTCTTGTCTACTATTTATTTGAGTATGTTTTATGTAGATTGCTCTGGTTCTTCTAACCATATTGTACTGATGTTGTTTTGTCTCATGCAGTCAGATAGTTTTTGCAGAGTTATTTAAATCCTTTCGGTTCTACATTCTCTGTCTTTATCTTTCTGAGATGTTTCCACATTCTGATCTTCAGTATCACTAATTCTTTCCTCCATCTGGTTGGCCTTGTTTTCTATGGCAGTTATTTCATTTCTCATTTCTTTTATTGTATTATTTATCTCTTGGATTTCCATCTCATTCTTCCTCATGTTTTGAATTTCTTTGTTATGGTGTTCCTTTTGTTGATTGATTACCTTTCTTAAGTCATTTATCTCAGCTATTTTGTTCTGTCGGTATGTTTTCATTTCTCTCAGAGCCTTTAGAATGGCTACTTTATAATCTTTGTTACTTAGTTAAAAAATTTCTAGGTCTAAGAGATCCTTTTCTGGAGATTTTTCAACTTTTTTTCTGAGCAGCTTTAAATCCTAAGGTACTCATATTGTCTGCTGTGTACTTCTTTGGCATGAGGGTTTATATTTAGCAGAGCCCAGGACCTCTTTCATTCTCTGATTAATATTTTTGTGGTGTCTTGCTGTAGTGCAGACAGTAGGTGGCATGGAAGTTCAAATTTTGGGTTAGAGGAGAGGTGTTTAAGCCTTATCTCTGGTCTCCAGACACATTTGGAGGTGGGGCGCATTTATTTGCATTCCCTCTGCTTCCTGCATTTTGTTGGGGAGGCTGTAGGAGATGTGAGAGGCCAACAAAATGTGCATTGGGGCAGCTTAACCTCCTGCTTTTTGCTAGGGAAGCTGGGAGAGATGAGGGAGGCTGATGGGATGCAAGCTGAGACCTCTCTAGCTGACTGGGGCAAATGCTATCAAATCTGCCTCTCTTCTTGCATATGTTCTAGCCACCTGTCTCCACACCAGCCACTTGAGGCCCAGTCTGCAAGCGCACACTACATGAGGGCGCCAGGTGCAAGTGAGCCATGGATCCAAAGCTGTAGGGCTGATATCACTGACGGTGAGAGGGTGGTCAGCAGGCCTCCATCATGGGTGGGGAACTGAGGCCCTGCAGAGGAGCCATGTGCACCCATGTTGCAGTCCTTGAGGGCTCCAGGAGCCAAGGTGTTATCTCTGGAGCCCCACCTTGGCCTGAGGCTGTTCAGAGTCCTTGCTCAGCACTCTTGCTATTCAAGAGCTTCAGAGGTTGGCCCCTAAGCTCTGTCCCCAGCACGCTGCTCTAAGGCTCAGCTCCCCTGTGGTCTCCCACCATTCTGCCACTCCAGCTTTCACTCTTGTCAATTCTTGTTGTCCTTTCTCCCATGCACTGTGCTCTTCCCTGATTTTGTTCCTTTAGTCAACGGTCTTGTGATCCGTCTTTGCTCTCTCCCCTCTCTCCCACTTGCCCTCCCACTTGTGATGCATGGATTTCTCAGCTGTCACTGCGTCACTCAAGGTTCTCTCTCTTGGCCCCTGGATGGCCATTCAGTTGTGTTTTCTGCTAGAGGCTTTAGGGACCTCTTCCTTGGTCACCATCTTGCCTACTGTCTGCATATTGTTTATTTAATTATTGTATTCATTTTAATTATTGTATTCTTCCTTTCTGTTTGGTCTTTATGGTTTTGATGGCTTTTTTTATGTTTGTTATCTCTTTGTTGAAGTTTTTAGTATGTTCCTTAAGTATTCTTATAACAGGTTTTCTAAACTCTTGTTTTTATAGGTTAATTGTCTACATTTCATTTAACTATATTTCTGGTGATTTATTTTGTTTCTTTATTTGAGACATGTTTTTTTCTGTTTTCTCATTCTGGTTTCTTCTTTGTGTTTGTTTCTCTGTGGTAGTTACTATTCTTATGACTCTTAGTGCTTGTCTTATGTAGTATGTGTTCTCTGTGGCCCAATGGTGCAATCACTTTTATCTTCTGTGTGCATAATTTAGGATTTTTCCCTTAAGTATGTTATGTGTGTTCTTCAGTTGTAGTTGAGTGATATGTCCCTCACAGCACACTGTTAAGTTTCCAAAAGTAGTGGTAGAGTAACAATTAAAGCTTCCTGGCCCACCACAGACAGCCAGTTTTGCTGAAGTTCACAAGAAAGTCTTCCCTCATTAGTTATGTGAGACTGATCACTCATCCATGTAGAGTGCCTTAGTATTTACAGGGGAAGTATTTAGAGGGTCTGTGTTCACTTGGAAAAGAAAAAGTCAAGGAACTGACAAACACACACACACACACACACACACACACACACACACACACACACAAAACCAGATAAGTATATAAAAAACTAACTAACAAAAGATTATCTGAGACCCTCAGAGTTTGCCACTCATAGCATGCTTTTAGCTGCCCTGGGGGTGGGGTACAGTCACAGAGCAGCACTGTAAGTTTTTCAGGCAATCTCAGATAGCCATTCCTGCAATAGACCTATGGAAAATCTTCCCCCAGCAGTTGGGCAGGACTCATTGCCTCATCTCCCAAAGTTCCTCTCTGTGGAAAGGGTAACATCTCAGGGTGTCTGTTCAAACTGTAAGAGAAGAGAAGGGAGAGAAGCATTAATAAAAAATTAAATGTAAGGATTAAAAAATAGAATAGAACTTAAACAAAATAAAATTTAAAAAATTAAAAATATAGAGAAAAAATAAGAAAAATAAGAAAAATTTTAAAATAAAATTATAGATATGAAATACAAATTAAGTAAATCATGAATAAAGAGTTAAGAAAACTAAAAGAAAAAATTGAAAAAGAAAACAAAAATATGGAAAGGTGAAATAAAAAAAAAGACAACTTCAAAAGAAAAAAAAGAACAAAAACAAAATAATTTTGTCTCCTTTCTCACTTCTCCCGCTCTTGCTGTGTGTCCTGCAGTATGTCCCTTGCAGCACACTTTTAGTTGTCCTGGAGGGGCAGTAACATGACACAAGAAGGTCTCTGATAAGTTGCAGATAACTGCTCCTGTAGAAGTTCACAAGAATGTGTTTCCCCTCTATTTGGGAGGAGTCAACCTGTGTAGCCAACTGGTGTTGGATTGGGAAAAATATCCAGTATGCCTTATCATGTGAAAGAGGAAGAGAAAAAAATGAAGAAAGTAGAGCAAGTGGTAATAGTAATAAAAAATTAAATTAAATTAAAAAGTAAAAAAATATATTTATTAAAACAAAAATTAAGAAAGAGTATTAATACAAGAACATTAAGAAAAGAATGAAAAAGAAGAGAAAAAAGGAAAGAAATAAACAGTAATTAAATAATGTTTTGTTTTTATTTGGAGAGCCCAGTATTTTTTTCCACTCCTATGTCACTCTTAGTTAGGCAGGGGGAACAGCAGAGGGAGCTGCAGAATAGCATTGACCTCTCCTCTGTAAGTACAGACAGCCTGTGTTCAAACTGAGAAAACTAAGAAAAAGCAAACACAACAATAACACAAAAAAACAAAAACAAACAAACAAACAACAACAACAAAAACACTAAAACAAGGCTGTTTGCTTTGTGCCCTGGGTACTTTACTGTAAGTGCAGGACACAGTTCTGGGTGATTTGGGTGAAATCTCATGGTGTTTATATGTTGTTTGAGGGCTGGAGAGCTTCTTCATTTTTAAAGAGTTCAACAGTTTTTCTCTGCAGCCAGCAGTTTGGCTACAGTGCACCTGGTAGGGTGGGGCTGGGTGTTTGTCAGCCTAGAGCATCCTGGAGGATGTAGTTTAAACTGTAGTGGTTGTGGTTCTTCCCGTGAGTGGTGAGCATGCACGGATTTTGTTAGATCAGTGACTTATCAGAATTTGTCTTTTTAGGGAGGAAGAAAATGGCATCTTCCCATGTGCTACACATGTGGCATGTTCTGCACTCAAACAGTGGGATTCTTCATCCCTCACTCCAAAAATTCACAGCTCAGTCTTTCCCAAAGTGATTCTGTTAAATCCAATGATACCGAGCCCTCACTGAACAAGAGGTGAGTGTGGCAAGCTGCCAAGCACATGTGCGCACCCCACAGGAGAGCAATAAAATTTCCAGTCAACCTCCATCCCACTCACACAGATAGACAGAGATCTGGATAATTTTAATTGCCAGATGTAATGAATTTTCCCTTCTTCTACACTAGGCTCCTGGACTGAGGGGCTCAGGACTCCTCACTTTTCTATGGGAGCTCTTGCACCTGAGTTTTCCCTCTCAGAGCTCCCTCACTATCCATAGGCTTGAGGTCACACCATTTCCCTGCCAGTATAAATTGGGCTTCCTTCTTCATATCCTCAACTTTTGGGGTTCTCCTCAGTCAGCCTTCTGAGGCTTGGCAAGGATGACTGCTTTCTTTTCTATCTGCAATCCTGCTGTGGTCTGGGAGGTCATAGACACTATGTCATCTCAATTCGCCTTCTTTTTTGGACTCAATTTTGCCACTTCTTTCTCATTTTGTGAATTGTAAAATAAAATGCTACTTTAAGAAGAAATGCTTTTTCAATTTTAACTACACTCTGTATTTACATTTCTATATATTCTATAGCTAACTGAATATCACTATTGGGATATTCAGGATCATAGAATAATTATGGTAGACTGAAACCAATAGATTACAATGATAAACTTTACTGTGCATTAGTTTTTTATTTATTTCTCATGAAATAAATTTTTATAATTTTATGAAAATGTATTAAAATTCTTTAATTATATCCTCAAATAATATGAGAAAGGAGACTATACATCATCATCTTCAATTCACAGATAAGGAAACTGATTCAGATTTCCAAGTTCTAAGCAATAGAATTGATTCTTGATGCAAGGTGTTCCGATGTTAACCTTCTGGTATTTTTTAGACCAGAACAGTAATCTCTATTAGTGCAATGTAATTGATATGTAAGCATATATTTTCCCCAAACCTTAAAGTAGCAGATAAAAGAAACATGCTTATAATTTATAGTATTTTGTTTGTAGAAATATTGGTTGTAGTTAAATTTTCACTTACCTTGAACTTATGTTACTATTGATCGTTCACAACTTTTTAGTAAAGAAAGGTAGGAAATACCTTCTTTATTTTCTTATGATTCTGTTTTAAAATCATTGCAAGAACAAGTTATTCTATGCCTGCAATTTGTAATATAATACTAAACACTTTTTAAAAGCAAGAACACATCTTATACATACTAATGTATTGCCTTCTTAGAAAACTGAGCAACCAAAATTTTAAAATATTTTTGCCACATATGACCCATGAATAAATTCTCTCTTTATTGTAAAAATCACTGTCTTTGCCCCATTATTAGATGAAATAAACACCAAAACAAAGAAAATCAAGAGGCAATCTTTTGGCAATTTTGTCATGTATTTTCTGCAAAACATTCCCTGTAGTGCAAAATTGTTGGAAGCTTCACATGCTGAGTCTTGTTTGCTGTGTGAAAATGCTAACTGCTTCTTGCTGAAAAAGATTTTCTGAAAAGAAAAGAAAAATAGTGAGTGCTTACTATGTTTGCATGGCCCAAGATCTTGAAATTGCACAATCTATGTCTCAGCAATCTCTTGAATTTATTTTATATCATTTCCCTTGATTGATTAAAATTACTTTAGCTTGAGTAAGAAACATCTCATTTAATATTACCCTTTTTTTCCCAAAGAGCATCTTTTTCTATATCAAATGTAAATAGTGAAAATGAGTTATTCATAAAAAGTTCACATATATTATAATTGCTTCAATATACAGTTGTGCTTTTAATAGTATATTTTCTGGCCAAAACATTCCACAAAAATATAAAATTGAAAAGGGTTACAATTATTTTTTAATTTTTTTGTAAAAAATTTTTTTCTCCTCATGGTATTATCAACAATCATAAAATTTAAAATTTCAAAGTCCATCTTAAAATTATGTTTTTCTTGGTCTTTTAACTAATGAAACAGAGCTCACAGTTGTCAAAATCTTCCAAATGCAGTTAATTAGTGTGGAGAAAACCTGGATTTATTCTGAGTAATAGCCCTCTACAGATGTTATATTATGTTTTGTTTATTTGGTTTCCATATTTAGTATGTATAAATCCAAAATATCATAGGACTAAGTATAAATCATGAAAAAGTGCTCTAGTAATAAAAAATGAAAACAGCCTTCAAATTGAACTTTCAATAACAGAACCTCAATTCCATTGTTGAAATTATTCATCACATAGATAGGTACTATGAAAGAGTTTTTGAAAAAATTTCATGTAGTGAGGGGTTACTTGCCTTATATACAAATATCATTTTGACCCATGTATTTCTTCATTTTAGACTCAAATCAGTTATGGATATTGCAAATTAAAATATATATTGAGAAGAACATTGTATTAAATACAGCTATATGTAGTAACCTTTTAAAAATAATGAATACTTAATAATTGTTTGTGAAATAAATACATTTTGTGAAATTTTAAATATACGATAGCTTCTAGAAACTTTCTAATAATTTTAACATTTTACATGACCATGGTACATAGGAAGAAATTAAAATTGGTTAAATTCTATTAACTGCATATTTTACCAGTTTGTTTTATTTTTTTATGAACATCATTTTTCTGTTCTACTTAGGTTGGTGCAAATGTAATTGTGGTTTTGCATTGTTGAAATTTGCCATTTGATATTGGAATGTATAATAGTTATATTATACATCATTTTAATGCACATTTCACTTTAAGTTTTTTTGCTAATGACTTATTGCTTGGTGCTTATTTTATATTTATTTTAAACTATGAAAATAATGTTAGACAAAAGCAAATTCAAGTAATTTTCTTATTTGAGTTAAAAATGGATCATAAAGCAGCAAAGACAACTTGCAAAATCAACAATTCATTTGGCCCAGGAACTGCAAATGAAAGTACAGTGCAGTGGAGATTCAAGAAGTTTGCAAAGGAGATGAGAGCCTTGAAGAAATGAAGCATAGTGGCTGGACATAGAAACTTGATATTGACCTACTGAGAGCAATCATCAAAGCTGATCCTTTTATAATTATACAAGAAGTTGCCAAAGAACTCAATGTCGACCATTCTATGGTCATTTGGCATTTGAAGCAAATTGGAAAGGTGAAAAATCTCAGTAAGTGAGGGCCTCATGAGCTGACTGAAAATTTTAAAAGTTGTCATTCTGAAGTGTCATCTTCTCTTATTCTGTGCAACAACAATGAATCATTTATCTATTGTATTGGGACATGCAATAAAAAGTGGATTTTATATGACAAGCTGGTAAGGACCAGCTCAGTGGCTGGTCTGAGAAGAACCTCCAAAGCACTTCACAAAGCCAAACTTGCACCAAAAAAAGTCATTGTTTGGTGATCTACTGCTGGTCTGACCTACTACAGCTTTCTGAATTCCAATGAAACCATTACATCTGAGAAGTATACACAGCAAATTGATGAGGTGCACTAAAAATGCAATGCCTGCAGCCAGCATTGGTCAAAGTAAAGGGCTCAATCCTTCTCCATGACAATGCCTGACAACACGTGCCACAACCAGTGTTTCAAATGTTGAACAAGCTGGGCTACAAAGTTTTGCTTCATCTACCATATTCATCTGACCTCTCACCAACCAATTACCACTTTTTCAAGCATTTCAACAACTTTTTGGAGGGAAAGTGCTTCCACAATCAGCAGGATGTTGACAATGCTTTCCAAAAATTCATCAAATTCTGAAGCATGGATTGTTATGCTACAGAAATAAAAAAAAACATATTTCACGTTGGTAAAAATGTGTTGAATGTAATGTTTCATACTTTAATTAATAAACATGTATTTGAATATAGTTATAATGATTTAGCATTCAGGGCCCAAAGCCACAATTATATTTGCACCAAGCTAAATAGGCTCCAATTCAGGATACCACATTGCATTTAATCATCATGTCTCCTTAGTCTCCTCTGCCATGCAACAATTCCTTAGTCTTTATTTTTAATAACTTTTTCACTTTTGGATTAGTCAGGTATAATGTAGTTTTCCTGAATTTTGAATTGTTGGATGATTTTCTCATGCTTAGATTGGGGTTAGGGATTCTTGGGAAGAAGACCACAGGAATAAAGTGGCTTTCCCATTATATTACATTAGAAATTACATATCAATGACATATCCCTGGTGATATTAACCTTGATGGAGTTAACATCTGCCAGGTATCTCCACTGTAAAGTAGTTTTTGTTTTTGTTTTTTTTCCACACTCAATTCTTTGGAAGTAAGTTTCTCTTTCAGTTTATAAGCCAAGAGAGAAGAATCAAGCTCCGCTTTCTGCATAAAAAAATAACTACATGAATTATTAAAAATAATTCTATAAAAATTCATCCACATTTTATTTTTTATATTGAAATGCAGCAATTGCACTATTGTATACAATTAAAATTTATTTTCATGATTTAATTTTCTACTTTTAGAGTCTTTCTTTGGCTTATCCATAGTTTTTACTTTGAGAAACTGAAGTAAATTTGGGAAAATAAAAGAGAGAATTTGTGATGTTATATTTTACATTTCTATTTGGTCTATTAGAATTCAAATGCCAGAAAAATTAATTTATTCCCTTTGTAGAAAATAATGGTAGAAAAAATATTGATGCCTCTTGGTGTAACCAGAATGTGGTACATTTTAAGCTTAATATATTAGATAAAGCATATCTAAATACTTTATTAAAGATACACATGTGCTAAGATATAGAAATATGATAGCCAAAAAAAAAATCTTAAGCATTTTGAGATGTAACCAAACACAACTATTTTCTGTCTGTTTGTTTTTGTTATTATTTTCATGAAGATATGTGGGATATAATGCATCGAAATTGCAACTCCATTTTACAATCAAGGAACATATTTCCTAAAATATTCAACTTCAAGACATTTAAGTTTATTCTTTTGGAATGATTAATAAATCTAGCACACATAGTGGTCTATGTCCATTAAATGCCTTATAAGTGAATAACAGAACTTTATAATCAATGCAGATTTTTATAGGAATCCAACAAATTAACAGGTTTATTTCTATAAGAATGTCACAATATATGTTTTAAAAAGAGCATGGGTCTACTAAACCATACATAAAATCACAGCGATCTCAACTTTGTAAAATATATTTCTAACAATCATAATACATAATATAAGAAAAGTTTTTTATAATGAGATAATGGGTTAAATATATTGTAATTTATAAAATTATCTCAAATGTTAGTAATAATTATTAGAGTTATTATGTAATTATCTCAATCTATTGCTAAGGTAAGGTGTCTTTTAATGATAATTTTTACTCAATATTATTGACAGCACTGAACTATGATTTCATCTGTAAGTTAAATATTTGGCTATGAGATATTTCACATTTTTAAAAATAAGTTTTATCTAGATGCAACTATTTTTCAACAACAAAATTATTCTTGTCTCAACTAACTTTTACCTACTTCATGTAGAGTTAGATAGGAATATGACAGTTTACTTGGTGCTATATGTTTGTTTGTTTTTTATCAGAAGTAACATACTAATTACAAAACAAAAACATTTTGCTTTGTAAGTTTCTTTTAAACCAGAAAAATGTATAACTTGAACTTGAAATGGAAAAGTAAAATTCACCCAAAGCTAATATGAGGAGATTGATCCCAACTTCTGTTGATTCTATGTACAATTTTTTTAAAAAATATCAGCTGTTTTCCATCATCACTGCTACTCCGACTTAGACAGTTTCAGTTCTCTCTGCTTCCTATATCCACCTAGTCTCACTGGGTCCTTTTCCCTGCAGCCTGGTTTTCTGCAAATGGCTGCTCTAATCCTATGCCAGACTGGTATTTCTCAAACCTAATGTGGTCATACCATCCTTTGTATTAAAACCTTCTAATATTTTTCTATATCTCTCATAATAAAATCAAAATTGAATAGCATGGCCTGTGATGTCTTTTATGATCTGGGCTTTGCTTATCTCTCCATGATCCCCTGACCTGACCTGTATGCAGTTGTCATAATGAGCTGCTTTCACTTTTTGATTTACAGAGCCCATTTTTCTAATCCTCTACCTTACTGTATTTTGTCCATGTTGTTCCTTTCCTCTACAATATTCTAACCAAGTATCCTGAGGAAGTTCTTCTATACCTGAGAATGGTTTAAGTGTCTTTTATGTGTTCTCATTGCCACTCCACACATATCTCATTATTAAAACTCTTGTACTCTCTCTTACCTGTCTAATAGTCTGTCTTCTCCAGCAAATGCAAAACTTCTTGGTGAGGAGTTATACTGTTAATCATCACATTCCAAATATTAGATCAATGACCAATATACAATATAATTTTATTAAATATTTCCTAAATACATATTGAAGCTATGTTTGCAAGTATATTGCTAACTAAATATGTTTGTTATACAGAACTATATTTGAAAGGCAGCATTTTCAACTATTTTAATAGTGCATATATTACTTCAATATAATCATGTGTTAAGGTTTATAAAATAAAATATTTTAAAAAACAAAAAATCACATTTTATAAAAATTTCAATCAACATTTTCATTTTTTCACAAAATTTTACAACAGTTAAATAAATTTTTCTTTAGCTCTATAATTTCAAAATCTTAGCCTGAGAATCTGGACAGATAAATTTTTATGACATTTTTATCTCCAACTATTGAGTGATTAAAGATACACAAAAGTAACTGCAATTGTTCTCTACTAAAAAATATTTTGGAGGAGGGATCAAAGATGATGGCATGAGAAGACATCCCTGTAACCTCTCCTGGAAATTTACAAACTGAACAGGCAAATTTTAACTAGGGAATCTCCAAGTGATACAGCCTCAGCTGAGAAATGCACACACAACAAGAACACACTTAAAGTTCAAAGAAAAGGAGGTAAATGGAGAAAAAAAAAGAAGGGAGCAGTGTGGAGGAAACAGGGTTGCCAAGTGCAATCCAGGTCTGGCAGAAGAAGGATTGAGAAGGGAACTGAGGGAAACAGGCTTATGTGCAGTACAATCCCAGGTGGGCAGAGGAGCAGACAGTGGAAGTCTCATAAGGGGACAAGATAAAGCCTAATCCAGAGCTAAAGAGTGCTAGGGCCCCAGCCAGAACACCATGACTTGAATGTGATAGGGCCTGAACAAGACATGCTAAATAACTCAGGGCAAAAACAAGAATCCAGCTTAATGCGGTCTGAAAATAGGAGCTGACAGGAGCATGACTCACCCACAAATGGATCATAAGCTTGAGACTCAGTGACAACAGCTGGGGGTTCACTGACCAAAACAAAACACAATCCCAGGTGAAACATGGGCCCAGAAGAAGAGAGTAAGTCTATGCTGACAGTGTGCAACCATCCCTGTGCACTCCTAATAAACAGCCAAACTTGCTTTGCACTAGCCAGCCACCCTAGCTCTGATGCACTCCTGATGGAAGGCCATGCTTGCTTTGTGTGTGCATTTCCCTGGTGCCACGTTGTCCTGGGGGAGAGCCAGGCTTGTATTGCAGTGTGTGCCAGACAGGGCTCAACAAATCCCTGATGCAGGAGCAGACTTATGCTGCAGAGTGCACCTGTCCCAGTCACAAGTGCTCCTGACAGAGGGATAGGTCTGTTTTACAGTTGATTTTGCAACCAGGTAGCGAGCAACCTTGGGACAAACAGCAGCAATGAACCGCACTGCCCCCACTGTTAGGCAAAACTGGGAACACAGTCCTTCCCCAAACTCTGTACCAAAAAAGCAGACCTGAGTCCTTCCCAACAAATCCTGTTTCCATGAAAACCAGTAGTGGGGCTCAGAAACTAAAAAAAGGCCAACAAACCTCTGCCTGCACTAATCCCAGAGGCAGAAAATATCATCACCCAGCACATTTTTCCAAATAGGAGACACAATTGAAAACAAAGAAACTAAGTCAAAGAGAAGAAGCCTACCCTCCAGGAAAGCTCTGAGAGTGATAAAATCAAACAACCAAGAGAAAATATTGTATGATACTGTAGCAACACCACTGGGAAGGAAAAGAAAGACCTTTCCATGTCTGCCAGAGAAAGAAGTACTTAGGCCCAGAAAGGGAAACACAACAAATACAATGAACTCCCTCAGGACAAAAATATCTCTGAGAGAAAAATGGGAAATTTCCAGAAAAGGAACGTATAGGTTTGGGAATATATGACCTAAGTGACACAGAATTTAAGACTGAAGTCCAAAAATACTCAGAGAGCTCAACGAAGACTGGCAGAGTACCCACACCCAGATAAATTATCTCAGAAAGGAAATCGCTGGACAAAAGAAACTTTAAAAAGAATTTGAAACTATAAAAATATTAAATAGAAATTTGGGAGATAAACAATGCAATAAAAAGATGAAGCATGAACTAACTAGCATAGGAAGTGGGGGGTAGCTAGAAGAAGAGAAATATTAGTGACATGAAAGATAGAAACATGGAAGTTTAACAGAAGGAAACAAATAGAAATGGGAGAACAAAAAGAAAGAAAGAAAGAAAGAAAGAAAGAAAGAAAGAAAGAAAGAAAGAAAGAACTAAAGAGAAAGCAAGCAAGCAAGAAAGAAAGAAAGAAAGACCTTTGTAAGAACTATCTGACTTCATTAGAGAGAAAAACATTAGAATAGGAATAACAGAAGAATCAGAACAAAATTCAATGAAAGCTGAATCAATCAAACAGTGAAGAAGAATTTTCTAAACCTATGGGAAGAACTGAAAGCCAGACATTACCCAAGGCACAGTATACTGAAGATATCAAAAAACAAAAACAAAATTCTGATGGCAGCCAGGGAAAAATATGTTATCTACAAAGGAAAGCCTATCAGGTTGTCATCAGACTTCTCAGCAGAAATTTTTCAAGGCAGAAAAAAGTGGAACCATATATTCAAAATATTAAAAGAGAGAAACTATTAACCAAGAATAATCTATTTAGCAGTTATTCTTTAGACATGAATGAAGAATGAAGATATTTTCAGGTATACAGAAGCTGAGGTCATTCTCCAACACAAGGCTAGCTCTCTTGAAAATAATGATGAAGCTATTTGATTTGAAACAAAAAGCCAAAATAAATGGCAAAAAGTCCAGACAACAAAAACAGGAAAGATGTAAAAGATTAAATTCCCAAAAGAGAATAGAAATTAAAACTAAGCTTGAGAAAATGAGTCACTACATATATGAAACTTTCCTTTTTATAAACCTCATTGTCACTACTCAAAAAAAATCTCAGAAATAAGTTACACAACCAAAAAAGAGAGAGAGAGAGAGAAATAAAAGAAAAAATTATAAAACACCATCAAGCTAAAACACAGACAGTGAGAAAAAAGGAAAGAAGAAACCAAGACACCAAACAACAAACAACCAAAAACTGAAAGACAAAATGGGCATAGGTAACCTCCATCTATAAATCATCACTATAAATTTAAATAGACTGAAATCACCATTAAAATGGCACAGAGTAGCTGACTGAATTAAAAAACAAAACATCCATATGCTGTCTCCAAGAGACATACTTCAGCCACAAGGACAAATGCAGACTTAAAGGGTAAGGGTGGGAAACAAATGAGGTATCCAGAGAAAAGCAGAATTAGCCATTCTTATATCTGATGAAACAGATTTCAGGATAAAAATGATAATAAGAAACAAAACTAGACATTTCAAAATGATAAAGGTGACAATACAACTACAAAAGTCATGATGCTCATCAATATATATGCCCCCAATGAGGAAGCACCAAAAGTAATAAAACAACTTCTTAGAGATTTGTAAGGTGAAAATGACAAAGACACAGTTATTGTAGGAGACCTAACCACCCTTTTCACAGTCATGGACAGATCATCCAAACAACAAAAATAATAAGGAAATCTCCATTTTAAATGCTACATTTTAAAAAATTGCACATAATTGAAATTTACAGGACACACCAACACAAGAGTATGCATTCTATTCTAGTGCACGTAGAACATTTTCAAAAATAGACCATATGCTGGAACACAAAACTAGCTTCAGCAAATTCAAGAAGATTGAAATCATGCAAAGTGTATTCTCAGACCACAAAGCTTTGAAATTGATGAGCAATTGAAAAAAAAAGTAGAAAAATAAATATATATGTGAAGGTTAAACAACATGTTATTTAAAAATGACTGGATCAAAGAAGAGATAAAGGATGTTAAAAATACATTGAAACTGAAGAAGGCAAGATGGCGACTGGAGATGAGGTCCCTAAAGCCTCTCTCAGAAAACACAATTGAGTGGCCACCCAGGAGCCAAGAAAGAGGACCCTGAGTGACAAAAAGGCTGTTGAGAAATCCACAAATTGCAAGTAAACACCTGAAGGTTGGAGAGAAGGGGTGAGTTGGGGTGAGGGAAGGGAGCAGAGACTGCAACAGGACACAATCACTGCTGACTATTCGGAGTGGCACAGTTTGGGGGAGGGGAGAGACCACGGGGGACCTGGGCTTTGGAGCTGCATGCTGGGGACGGAGTTTGGGAGCCAGCCTCTAGAACTTTTGAGTGATAGAAGGGCTGAGCAAGGACTCTGAACTGCAAAGATGACACTCCAGCTCTAGGCCCCCTGGAGACCTACAAAGGGCTGCAGTTCCTGTTCCCAGCCCACTGCAAAGGCGACCCTGCTGTCTCAGGCCAGGCCCATAGCTTTCGACTTATGGAGCATGCACTTCCTCGTGCACTCCAGGGTTCTGAAAGCAGTGTGAGTCCATAGACAGCCAGATGCTGAATCAGAGCTAGGAAGAAAGACCAATTTCATAGCATTCACCTGAGCAAGCAGAAAAAAGCCTCAGAACAGCTTCCCCAGCAAAGGGCAGAAGGCAGATCTGCCCTCGGAGCGCGTTTTGTTGGCCTCTCCCCAGGATATATGTGCATAGCCTCCAAACGCAGTAGGAGATCAAAAACAAGAAATAAACAACCTACTCTCTCTCAAAACTTGACACCCAGTGCCACCTAATGTCTGCACTACAGCAAGACAACACAAAAGCAATAAGCTGGGCACTGAACATAAAGTCCTCATGTCTAAAAGGAAGAACCCAGCGGACAGGATGAATTCCTTAAAAACTAAAACTCCTCAGAAAGAACATGAAATTTATCCAGAAGACAGCTTACTAGACCTGGAAGGGTATGATTTAAGTGTCAGAAAATTTAAAGCAGCCATTCTAAGGTCTGTGAGAGAAATAAAAACATACTGGCAGAACATAGATGAGATAAACAACATAAAAAAGGATATAAACGACATAAAAAAGGAACTCAGTGAACAAAAAGAACAATTTAACAAAGAAATTCAAAACATAAGAAAGATTGAGATTGAAATGCGAGAAATAAATAATACGATAAAAGAAGTGAGAAATGAAATAACCGCCATAGGAAACAGGATCAACCAGATGGAGGAAAGAATTAATGATATTGAAGATCAGAACATGGAAAGAGTTCAGAAACAGGAAGAGAGGGAATATAGAACCAAAAGGATTGAAAGAACTCTGCAAGAACTATCTGACTCCACGAGACAAAACAACATCAGGATAATAGGAATAGAAGAGGGGGCAGAGCAATCTACAGAGAGCATACTCAAACAAATCATAGATGAGAACTTTCCAAAACTATGGAAAGATCTGGAACCCCAAGTTCAAGAAAAAAACAGTTCCCCCAGATACCTGGACCCCAACAGAACTTCTCCAAGACACATGGTACTAAAGATGTCCAAATCTAAAAACAAAGAGACAGTTCTCAAGGCAGCCAGGGAAAAAAAGAACTATAACCTTTAGAGGAAAACTCATCAGGCTGGCATCAGATTTCTCAGCAGAAACTCTACAAGCCAGGAGAGAGTGGAACCCAATATTCAAAAATTTAAAAGAGAGATACTTCCAGCCAAGAATAAATTATCCAGCAAAATTAACTTTCATATGAAGGGGGAATAAAGACCTTCTCAGACACACAGAAGCTGAGGGAATTTGACAGCAGGAGGCAAGCACTCCAAGAAATACTGAAGGAGGCTCTTTAGCCTGAAACAAACATCAGGAAAAATGGAACAAAGTTGGGGCAACAAGAAAGAAACAAAATCAAACAAACAAACAAACAAACAAAAACAAAGAAAGAAATAAGTAATGGCCACAGGAAATCCTCACATATCGATCATCACTCTAAATGTTAATGGCCTGAACTCACCAATAAAAAGACACAGAGTAGCACACTGGATTAAAATGCAGAACCCATCCATACGCTGTCTCCAAGAAACACACCTCAGCCGTAAAGACAAACACAGACTCACAGTGAAAGGATGGGATACAATACTCCAAGCAAGTGGTAACCAGAGGAAAGCAGGAGTGGCCATACTGATATCTGATGAAATAAACTTCAAGTTAAAAGAGATAGTAAAAGACAATGATAGACACGACATAATGATAAAAGGCACAATGCAACAACAAGAAGAGTTGACACTAATCAACATATATGCTCCCAACCAAGATGCATCAAAATATGCAAAGAAACTACTAACAGATTTGAAAGGAGAAACTGATGAATACACAATCATAGTGGGAGACTTAAACACCTCACTAACAGCCATGGTCAGATCGTGCAAACAGAAAATAAATAAGGAAATAACAGCTCTAAATGACACTTTACAGCAATTGGACATCATTGATATTTACAGGACATTTCATCTAGCAAAAAAAAATACTACACCTTGTTTTCTAGTGAGCATGGAACATTCTCAAGGGTAGACCACAAGCTGGGACACAAAAGTAGCCTCAGCAATTTCAAGAAGATCGAAATCATACCAAGTGTATTCTCAGACCACAAAGCTTTGAAATTGGAGATCACTATAAAAGGAAAGTAGAAAAAACGACATATACAGGAGATTAAACAACAGCTTATTAAAAAAGGATTGGATAAAAGAACAAATAAAAGATGAGATTAAAAAATATATAGAAACTAATGACTATGAAAATACAACGTTTCAGAATTATTGGGACACAGCAAAAGCGGTAATAAGAGGGAAATTTATATCACTACAGGCCTATCTTAAGAAACAAGAAAAATCACAAGCAAACACCTTAGCATCCCATCTTAAAGAACTGGAAAAAGAAGAGCAGACAAAACCCAAAGTCAGCAGAAGGAAAGAAATAATAAAAATTAAAGCAGAGCTAAAGCAATTAGAGAACAGAAGGACAATAGAAAAAATTAATGCAATGAAGAGCTTGTTCTTTGAGAAAGTCAACAAAATTGACAAATCCCTAGGGAGACTAATAAAAGGACGAAAGGAAAGAACACAAATGTCCAAAATTAGAAATGAAAGGGGAGAAATTACCACTGATACCACAGAAATACAAAGGATTATAAGCAAATATTACGAAGGACTTTATGCCACGAAATTTAACAACCTAGAAGAAATGGACAAGTTTCTAGAAACTTATAGCCTACCAAGACTGAACCAAGAAGAACTGGATATTCTAAATAGACCAGTCAATAGCAACGAGATTGAAATGACTATACATAATCTCCCTAAAAGCAAATTCCCTGGACCAGATGGTTTCACCAACGAGTTCTCCAAGGCAGTCAAAGAAGAATTAACGCCTATCCTCCTCAGATGCTTACAAAAAAATTGAAGAGGAAACAATACTTTCTAACTCATTCTATGAGGCAAATATTACTCTAATACCAAAGCCTGGCAAAGAAAACACAAAAAAAGAAAACTATAGACCAATATCTCTGGTGAACAGAGATGCAAAAATTCTGAACACAATATTAGGAAACAGAATACAATAATGCATCAAATAGATCATACAACATGATCAGGTGGGATTCATCCCAGGAGCACAAGGATGATTCAACATATGAAAGTCAATCAATGTGATACACCATATAAACAAAATCAAAGATAAAGTCCATATGGTCATTTCAATTGATGCAGAAAAAGCTTTCGACAAGGTACAACCTCCATTTATGATCAAAACACTAAATAAAATAGGTATAGAAGGAAAGTATCTCAACATAATAAAGGCCATATATGAGAGACCCTCAGCTAACTTCCTACTGAATGGGGAAAAGTTGAAACCTATTCCCCTAAAATCAGGAACAAGACAGGGATGCCCCCTGTCACCACTATTATTTGGTATAGCACTGGAAGTTCTTGCCACAGCAATCAGACAAGAGAAAGGAATCAAAGTTATCCAAATTGGGAAAGAGGAGGTCAAATTGTCACTCTTTGCTAATGCTATGATACTTTATATAAAAAATTCCAAAGATTCCACCAGGAAACTATTAGAAACAATTAATGAATATATTGAAGTTGCAGGATACAAAATCAATGTACAAAAATCAACAGCATTCCTTTATACAAACAACAAATCCACAGCAAAAGAAATGAGGGAGTCAATTCCTTTTGCTATCACAACAAAAAGAATGAAATACCTGGGAATTAACTTAACAAAGAACGTGAGAGACTTATACACAGAGAACTATAAGACACTTTTGAAAGAAATTGAAACAGACTTTAAGAGGTGGAAAAATA